>JAVQJF010082537.1:0-34135 GCA_036023855.1 Gadopsis marmoratus | reverse complement strand
TTCACTCTCCACAGCCATCTACCAAACACACCCTGCCAATTTCTATTGAAGCTGCAAACATTTCCATCTCTCCCTCTGCCTGTCACATCCTTGTGTTTCCTATGTCACGTCCCTGTCTGCGTGCTTGTGTTTCCATGTGTTCTTCCTTGTGTTGTTCCGAGGTCCTGTGTTTCATGTTTGAGTTCTCCGGTGTCAGGTCCCATGTGTTTCCTCAGTGTGTCCAGTGTTTCCCTCCTGGGTGTGGTTCATTCCTTATTTGGTTATGTGTCCTGCCCTCGTTAGTCTCCCCTTGGTGTAATCCTTTCCACCTGTTTCTTGTACTCACCTGTGTCTAGTTGTCTTGTTAGTGGGTGTGTATATGTGTGCCTGTGTTTCTCCTGTCAGTTGTTGGTTCATTGTCGTAGTATGTCGTAGATTGTCGTGGTTTTGTGTTGTGGATTGCCTTATGTTAATAAACCGGACTTCTTCTACGTCTGCATTTGGGTCCTCTTTCCTGCCTGCACAAGGCAGTGACACCCATAGGGTTTCCGGGGCTTGTGGAAACACAGCAGAACCAAGATATTAACTTGAACTTGTCATACAAAACTTTCAGAGTAGCTACAACTTCGAGAAGGTATTTAATTCATATATCTGAAAATTAAATTGTGCATTTTAGGGCCACATTTACATCTGGAAATGTGCAGCAGTGAGCAAAGAAAGGAAGAGAAAATTAGATTAAACCTTTTGTACCCACTACCCTGCTGGATTCTTTGATACATTCTACATTGCATAATGATATGCAAATATGAGAAAATATGAAAGTGGTACTGAGTGGGGAAATCTGGTCTAATGCACTTTCAGAGTCTTGAAAATGCCTTTCAAGCTGAAGAATTATTTTCATGTGCCTCTTAAGAAATCAGCATCATCATTCAGCCTTCTCTTCCTCTGTCTGTCCCTACCATTAACTCTCCTCTTCACCCAGTTTGCGATTTTTTCCTCAGTCTGTCTCCAACTTTTCTCCCTTCTTTCTTCCACTCATCCCCAAGGATGTATAGCAGTCAATACTGCAGAGGAGCTATACAGTCCACATCTCTTAAGTCAAAGTCACCTCCAAACTAACTGATCGTGCTGTACTGTGTTACCATGCATTATTAAGAGCCAACTGTGTTAGTAAAAGCCCAAAAGACTTGAGGGAAAAGGATTTAGAGGGCTGGAATCCATCCTAAAACAACTTCACCCGAGGCAGCTTTCCCATGCTGGCCAATGCTAATGTACATTCTCCCCCACAACTTCTCCTGATTGCTGCTGTGGCAATTTTGAGGAGCGATGAAGCAGAACATATTTGCCTGTTTCTTCACTGTGAGATTTTTTCGAGAGAGACAAGGTAGTGGAAGGAGTTGAGGTTAGGGTGGTAGGGGTGGGGGGGTTTAGGGACTGTGTGTGTTGGAGAAAAACACTCTAAACTGGCCAAGACTCAAAGACTCACAATTTATCAAACTACCCCTTTCTCTCACGTTACACTTATGTATATTAATGTTTATACATTGGCAAATAAATACAGTACATTCATCCAGAAGCCTGCATTAGCCTGAAATACCTTTAAATATTATCAGGGTTAAAGTGAACACTGTTATATGTGGGTGTGAGCAGCTGTGAGTCTGTTAGCACCTGTCAAGTTAACAATTGTAAGAAATCTTTGTGGTGAAATCCCAAACAATGATCATAGATCATACGGTGAGACACCTGCTTTGGCATCCAAAGACAGACATAGGACCAAATTCTGTGCACATGTGACTTGCTACATCTCATAAAGTTCCCCTATTTTCAATCCAAACATTGTATGATGCAGGTCACCTAATTGTGATACACGTCATGGCAGCCCCTAGTTGGATTTGTAAGAATCAGATTTTAGGGCCCTCCTTCAAAGCCTTCTGGAATTACACAATGGGATACTACTTTTGGATCTTAAGGATTATCATGATAGATCACTTCTTCCTTCCAAAAGTTACTTAATTTTGGCCATTTTTGGTCCAGATGAATGTGATTTTCAGCCAACATTCTCTGCACTGATCTGGTCCTATTCAGATGTTTTACTAACTTAGATTACTGTTACAGCGCTTTGGGAACCGGTTCGGTTGAAAAGCGCTATATATGAAAGAGTCCATTTACCATATAAGAAAGAGTCCATTTACTTAAGTAAATACAACAATGTACAAATACAAGTAAAAGCTCTGCAATCATAATAATACTTCAGTAAAAGTACAGAAGTATTAGCACTAAATGTACTTAAAGTATCAAAGTAAAAGTACTTGTTCAGTAGAAAAATTGATAATATATCATGATATTACCTTTATTCTTAATACTGACACATCAATGTGTATGTGCAGCATTATACAGTTCTAGGTGGTTGAGGTTTGGTACTACTTTATATACAGTACATTTAACTAGTTTAGTCCAGTGGTTCCTTACGTAGGGGTTGGACCCCTCCAAAAGGTCACAAGATAAATCTGAGGGGTTGTGAGATAATTTATAGGGCAGAAAAGAAGTCAAAACAAAGTTATGATACACAAATTTGTAATTTATTTTGTCACCAAATATGCCTCTCTATGTACTTCTTCCCAAGTATCTAATGATATATTTATGTTATTCCTAGGATGAATTTCTTACCATTTCTCCCTGTTTTTGTAAGGTGTTGTTTGGGATGTCACTGCAACAACAGCAACACAGTAAAGTCTAGCAGGGACATCTTAGGATTGATTTCCAACTGAATTTTAGTATTGAGTTTATGACTAAGTATGTAGCTTGGTGAGCATCCCTGTAATAATCAGTAACCAGTAGTCTGTGCAGATCGATAGACCGAATGTTGGCATTTGTAGGGATATTATGTCCTAGGTTATATCAAAGTCCTGCCGGGAGCTATGAGGTTTTAGGTGGTTCAGTTTGAGTAGAAAATTAGAAATTGGATGCAGGATCAGACCAACTGTAGATTCAATGTTTATCTTTGGTTGTGGCTTGTGGCTTTTATTGTTTTTATATTAGAATTTGTTTGTAAAAGATGATTCGTTCATACTTGATGCTTTGGCCTTAAGACCTATAATAGGAATCTGCTTTGAGCCAGCAAGTGAGGAGAGGAGGGAGCACAAAACTAGTATGATGCCAGCTGCATGATTTTAAAATGAAAAGAGAAAGAAATAAAGTACAGGACTGGGAAAGACAGAGAGGGGGATAGAAAGAGTGAAAGATGAGACACAGAATTTTCCATGGTAGTGTTCTGTGCTAACGTGTGCATCCCTCAGCAAATGGATATATATCTGTTTCCATATGTGCCAACAATTGCCATCCACATATCAACAGTAAGACAATAATCTAAATTAACACGTAGAGAAAATGTTTGGTACTGTATGAATGAAAATTAGCAGGGAGAGCAAACCTACCGCATGGAGTGGATTGCCCTGATCGATCGGCACCTTGAAGTCAGCATGGAGCTCATCAAAAGCTGTTATCTGTGAAGGAGAAAGTGATCAGTAAAACAGAGGAAATATATAGAATGAAATGTCTCCCTTTGAAAGCATTGCCATCAGTCTCATCAGCAATGCAGCACTGAGAATGGAAGCTGGGCGGCAGAAGAACATGTTATTACCATAAATTATCTCTACTTGTATGTTATACAACACTAAACAATTGCAATGACACACTTAAAGGTTGGCGATATCCTGTGAAGTGAACAAATCTTATCAAAAGATCAAAACCAACAATGAATTGATTCTACTACCATCTTAGGTTGGCATGTTAACATGAACTAAACACATAGTACAGTGACTAACCAACCGTTGTTACCATCCATAGTAACGCTCATAGAATGCTTTAAACACTTCACTGCCTCAAAATGACTGAGCCTTTTTTGAAATAATACCACATATTTACATCTTCAGTATTAACCAATGGACTTAGGCTGAGTGCCAGAGACAGAGTAAGGAATCGGTAAGTACTGAGAGAGGAGCTAATCTGGCTTTGGTCTATTTATGGAATTTATTGACAATAAGAAAAATCCAAGGATATGATCATACAGAGTGATTTATTGAACCAATTCGCTTCCTTCACTATATTTCCTCCAGTCTGTTGGCTTCAGGTTCAACATGTCTCAATTTTACTGCACCGTGTTATGTCAGCATCATCTACTGAACAAACCAATCCACCCACTGCACTGTCAAGCAAAACAGCCCTCGACAAGGACATTATGTAGCTGTAGCTCTCTCTAAGTTGCTCTTACAAGAAGTCATGATGTGCCCACATCCTCCATTTCTGAATCAACTCTTCATTCTCGTCATCATTAACATGATCTGCTCCGGTTCAAATGTTGTATCAAATCGGGCCAAAGGCACAACATTTGCATGCAAGAGACTTAGAAATCAGAAACCCTTGAATTGGTGTCATTTGATCCTGCCGCCCACCAACTGCTCCACAACTCTTGGTGATAACAATGCCAAGTAACATTGAAAAGCAGATAAAATACCCAACCGTTGGTGTTACATGGAGGCAAATGCACTACAAAGACAGGTGTCACTGCTTGGCTAGTCAGACCTCAGGAGGGAAGTGTGTGTGTATGAGCGAGTAATTGCAGGAAGAGATATGAGTGTGTCAGTCACTGTATCTGCACATGAGCTACACTGTGTCTCCAGTGTGTGCGTACCATGGGGGAACTGTAAGATGTGAGAGCAGAATGAGTATATTTGTATCTGTGTGTATGTGCGTGTGTGTGTATGTACACAGAGTAAGAAAAATTGGATTACAAAAATGTTATCCACGCGCTGTGTGCTATATGACAAAGAAGCAGAGGAATCAGTGGCATGTGAGTTTGTATACGTGAACGTGTATGCTATCCCAGTATGGGGAATTAACATCAGAGAGATGGCAGAGGTTCTCACCAGTCCCAGGTTATTTCCCTGGGCTCGCCCCCGAACTGACAGGCAGCTCTTTACATGTTATTTCCCAGTGGATCCCGACACTGATCCTGGCTCATTGCCTCACTCCATTATAGTGTCTTAGCCTCCCCCGGGCTGTTCCTCATGGGCGACGGGAAACATACACACACACACACACACACACACACACACACACACACACACGTGTGCATACATCCAAGCATACAGTACAGTGTACATATTTGTGCACAAGAACACACTCTTCCACTGAGTCACTCACATAAAAGTGTAGCAGAAATGCCTCGCCTTCACACCCTTAGGTTCACCACACTAGGAGAACATTATAGACTGGATGTTCCATGTCAATTCAATTTAGTATTATGTATTTTCATCTTTCGCTGTCAGTTCTGTCACTTACTGAAATGTAAGATGTGCAAACACAACATCGCAAGGAACAATGAGCTGTTACATGATAAAACAGGCTGACACAGTTTATCTAGATTATTTAAACTACCTCATCCATCCATTCATCGGTAGCCGATTAAGCAAGTTAGCCCAGATGCCCTTCTCCCTAGCCACATCCTTCAGCACTTCCTGGGGCATCCTGAGGCGTTCATTGTCATGCCCGGTGGACTTTTGTACTGTGTTCTTGTTTTAGGTTGCTATATATTTTGGATTGTCTGGGTTTCTGTGTGTTTCTGGTGTCTCTTTCCCTGTGTTGTTCCCACCTTAGTTGGTCGTGTTTTCTGTGCTTGTTAAGTCTTCCCCTGTGTTGATTACTGCCACCTGCCCTATCTGTTCCCCGTGCTCACCTCTTGTTTCCCTAATTAGTGCCTGTGTATATATGTGCCCTTTCTTCCCTTGTCGGTTCAATGTTTGCTCTTTGTGTCACGGTGGCTGTAGTCTCTGCTCCAGTTTTCAGTTCCAGAAAAAGAATGACTCAAGAATCCTGATGGAGTGGCAACTTCAGGAGGAAGCTATGCAGCTCAGGTTAGGAAAACAAGAATGCCTTCCTGAAGTCAGGTCTGAGAGGGCAGCTTAGGGATACCCGTGGGGCTCAGGCTGCAAATCCTGGCTAAACCAGTTTATTTGGTGGTTAAACCGAAAGTAAGACCCACTGAAATATTGGTAAAAATCCCTCAATCCTCCTGCACAGGAGAAGTAAAAGTTGAACCAGGAAGTTAGTCTGCATACTGTGATGGATATTTTGGGGAATAATTTAATTCCAAATAAGTTTGTCTAACATGGAGATTTTGCTCTTGCTCCATCAAACATATTTTTAGCAATGACCGGGCATTCCCATTATCAGCAACTAACTTGGCAATTACAATGTTTTTATTACAAATAGGGATGGTGGCTAAAACTACAAAAATTAGACCCATGTTGTAATAAGCTAGTGTTTTCCTTTAAGGGAAAATCCACCCTAAAACAGAATTTCAACCCTTAGATCTTAGTCTGCTCAGTCAGTCATGATCAGAAGCAACATTTGTCCCAGAGCTGCAGACCAGAGGACCCAAACTCAAATATGTGACATGCTCAGAGGGTGATTTCTGCTGAAGATCTGCTGGCAATGACTATGGGTTCTGTTTTTGCAGCTAAGGTTCTATTTTGATGTGGATGTTCACTGTAACAGACTGCTTTGAAGTCAAGGTTGGCTGGCAGTAACAGCAAACAAACTGGCACCCTCTGCTTCTCTCTTGGCACGCCGAATTCTGCATAAACAGAGTGTTTCAATACAGACTGTGGCTGCTAGTGAACTGACACCTTGCCGTCTGCATGTCTGCAAAGGAAAAGGAGAGCAGAGAGATGGGCGTAGCCTAATTTATTGTGTTTTTAGCGTGTGTTAATTTTCACTGTCTTTCAGTGTGTTACAGCTATGACCAGTCAAACATGCTTTTTCCTCCATGCATCCTTCAATGCAGTCAGATGGAAATAACACCAGCTATCAGAGGAAACTCCACTCTAATGTGAAGAACAGCATCCACGTTCATTATTCAAAGTCTTGTCTCAATAATTCATTGGAATTTTTAAATTCACTGAATGTGGGTTAATTTTCTGCACTGCCAATCCTGCTACTTCCATCAGCAGAGCATTACATTTTCATCTCATCACAGGCAGCAAGCAAAATGCAGTGCCTAGCCAACCAAGAATGGGAAGCGTTGTGATGTGAGTGAGCCTGTGTCTTTATTGCTTGTGATTCATTTTTACTAATGTGAGGTTTAATAATCACATGTTAGGGAAGCAAAATGGCTGGCAATTGTCAGCACAGTTTGGATGCCTTACAATCAATTCCATATGCAAGGTTTCCCACTCAGGGAAGGATCGCCTTCAATTCACATATTGATGTTTTTGAAAAGTGGAGCTAAGGAGGAAACCTCAAACATTTTTGTTTAAAAACCTGTAAATCAACACTGAGGCTATTAGGCTTCTCTCTCTCTCTCTCTCTCTCAGCATTTTAAGATCCGCATTATGCTTCTTGGACTGTATACAGAACATCAAAATATCCCCTCTCCTGCAAACTTCCCAGAGGTCACTGGCTGTCCATGTGCTGGGAGTTGGCTTGTGTTTTAATCACTAACATGCTGCCGTCAGTGTTGTCCTGTATCTGTGCTGAACACCTTGGCAGGGGAGACAGCTGGAGAAGGCAGTTTCTCTGATGCATGCACACATGGCTGGCACAGTTAACCTCTTCCTGCACTGTGGTGTGATCAAATGAAACAAATCTCTTCCTGCCAAAAAATTCCTAGATCAGCATTCCGTATGTATGATTCAGCTGTCAGGACTTCAGGCGACCAAAGAAAAATAATAAGCACATGTGCAGCTCTGCAGAACATCATCTGAGCATGTTCAACACATACAATTGTTTACATAAAACAGCTGTTTGATCACATCCACACCTTCTGACTGGCCCAAGAAATGATGCTGCAGTGACATTACTGCAGGATACAATTTATGTTTGTTCTGAACTCAATGGCAGGAGATACATTACAATGGAAACAGTGATTCCAGCAGCACTTGCTTCCTTAACGTTACAGGCTAAATTAGTGTGACAATATTGTGATGTTCGTGTGTGTTGTTTTTGTTTTATTTCTTTTCAAACCTGCAAACTGGCACTCTGTATGCAAAAGAAATTTAAGTTATAGACAATCATATTGGAAAAATCCAATGAATTGTAACTGAAATAATGATCCACATATGAGAAAGGCGACAGTAGATTTTCCAAGTCTCTTTACATCGAAGAAAAATCAATGCTAATCCAGTTGCTTGTAAATGCAAGGCAGTTGTGATCAATTAATGGTTATCTCATAGCACTTGTTAATAATATAGAGCAGGTCTAGACCAACTCTATATATCAGGATCTCTTGACCCTGACATTTTCACATACCAAACATACCCACAAAGAAAAAAGCTGGCAAAGTGATTTGTTTGATGTTGCAAGCACGGTCTATGATTTGGCTGGTTAATGGGAACAGTCAGGGCTGTTGGGAAAAGATCACCTCTAATCAAGCCTGGTCAGAAGACAATCGAAATGTGATAAGACCAGTACTGAGGCTTCTTGGAACATCATCAATTACAAAGCTTATGAATAAAAAATAATAAAAATAGATAGCAAAAAACAATTATTTTGTATTGTCAAACCAATCATCTGTCATTATTTAAATGTGAAGAGTTAGTGAGATGGCAGCTGAAATAAGAAGAAAGAACTGGAAAGGAAAAGGAGGGAGGACAAGGAATCACTCGTAAAATCCTCCAGCGTATGCACCCAGTGGATAGTGGAACAATAAGAACAGTGGAGTCAGAATGATGGATGAGGAGCCAGCAGGGGTTAATGAACATGGATCGATGCTATCCCAACTCAGCTCTATACTGAACACCACCTCCATTATAGCCTCTGGTGCCAGAAAGCCCTGTTGACTGTTTCCTTCATTGAGATCACAATCAATTGTGTCACCTATGCATTTCTTCCCCCTGATGTCTTACTAGGGCACCTTGAGCACAAGCTTCCTAGTTTGTAGAGTTTGAGTTGTTCTTTAGGTAGACTTACAACCCTCCCCTGTACAGTGATTTAAACTCAGCCAAAATTAAATGACTTTTTGTGATTTTTATTTTTTCCATGTGACACTATATCATCCTCTACATTCGTTTTCCTACATAGTGTTTAGTAAATATTGAATTAATCAATTGTTTAGGACACGGCAGGACATGGAAGTGGAAAGCCAAAACTGAAGACAGCGCCCTCCCTAACACAAAGCTTGGCTTGCTGTGACTGAAGTGATCTGTTCTTCTGTCTCTAGTTAATTATTTCAGTCCTTATCTTTATCTATTTCTTTGTATCCCATGTTGCCACATGCTTAACCTAAGCCTTCCTACACAGAACTTTAATTTCATTATCTATCATTCCTGTCTTCCTTCTCTCCCTATCTGCATCTGACTTTTCATGTCTGATCATTTTGCATTCTGCTTCAGTCATCTGTCCAGCAGTATAATCTGTCCTGGTGTGAACTCCCAGTAAGAGAAATCTGTAGTCTCCCTTTAGTTCTCCATCATCCCATCACTCCTGCAGCCCTTCATCTCTTCTTCAGCAGAATCTGCCTCATCTCCCTTTCATCTATCTTCCTGTGACTTTGTCTGTGCCTTTCCTCTGTGGCTGGACCAGTCTAGCCCCAGCAGACCCCTACAGTAAATGTCTGAGGCGTCACAGATCACGTGACCAAGCTTAGGCCTCCGGCAAGCTAAGGAAAGTAGAAAGCATTATTGGCTAAATATCGCTCTAATTTTTTCAGTCTGTGTCTGAGACTGAATTAATCTTCTGCCATTTGAAAATCTAATCTGCCCCATTTCATCTCTCTTCTCAATGCATTTCTTCAAAGTCTTTCTCCACTGAACCACAGCCTTAGCTTCTCTCTGCTTACTGCACATAGCAACCTGAAAAAACAACTTGTGTTGCTTCATCAGAACACCACAGAGACAGTAACAGATGATGGAGCATTATGGTTGTTCAGTGTGAATGATTATTCACAAGACACCTCTGTTAAACTGGCGAATGTCCTGTTCTTGTCAAAATCTCCAGTGTGATGCATGGTCACGCTCTGTGAGAAAGCATTGCCAAGTGTGATGCCAGCAGAGTTGCTGCCCGCCATTTCCATCCTGAAGTGGAATCCATGTACAGTGTCCCCTCAGTGTTACTCACACCTGGTCAACCCATCCTGTCCAGCGTGTCTCAGTTTTCTCGGCAGACCAGGCTTCGGACTTAATCGCACGCTTGCATAAATCTAAAATTGTAAGATTTGCGTTACCTTGTGTGGCCTGTACTCTTTCCAGGTAACTATGGTGGTGAGGTGGTGGTGTGGCTCAGATCCTACTTAGTGGGTGACAGGTGAAGCTGCTCAGTTGTCCTCCTGGATCCATCCTCTTAACTTATGTTTTACAATCGGTATTTTCTCTTAACAATTGTATATACACTGCTTAATAAAATTAAAGGAACACATCAGATCTCAATGTGAAAAAGAAATCATGCTGGATATATATACTGATATGGACTGGGTAATGTGTTAGGAGTGAAAGGATGCCACATTGTTTGATGGAAATGGAAAATTATCAACCTACAGGGGACTGAATTCAAAGACACCCTGAAAATCAAAGTGATAAAATGATGCGACAGGCTAGTCCATTTTGATAAAATGTCATTGCAGCAACTCAAAATGGTACTCAGTAGTTTGTACGGCCCCCACGTGTTTGTATGCTGCCTGACAATGTCGGGGCTCTTAATGAGACGACGGATGGATGTTCTGGGGTATTTCCTTCCAGATCTGGCCCAGGGCATCACTGAGCTCCTGGACAGTTTGAGGTGCAACCTGGCGGGGTCGAATGGACTAAAACATAATGTCCCAGAAGTGTTCTATTGGATTTAGGTCAGGCGAGCATGGGGGCCAGCCAATGGTATCAATTCCTTCATCCTCCAGCAACTGCCTGCATGCTCTCACCACATGAGGCCGGGCATTGTCATAGACCAGGAGGAACCCAGGACCCACTGCACCAGTGTAGCGTCTGATAATAAGTCCAAGGATTTCATCCCAATACCTAATGGCAGATAGGTCCATAAGTATTTGGACAGTGACACCATTTTTGAATGTTTGCCTTTGTACACCGTCACAATGGATTTGAAATGAAGTAATCAAGATGTGATTGGAGACTTTCAGTTTTAATTCAAGGGGTTCAACAAATATCACTGTTTACATAAATATCGCGATTTTTATACGAAATCCACTATTTTCAGAGGCTCAAAGTAATTGGACAATTGACTGGCAAGCAGTTTCATGGCCAGGTGTGGCCTGTTCCTTCATTATTTCATGAAGGAATATTAAACACATAAAAAAGGTCTGGAGTTGATTATAAGTGTTTGGTAGCGGTTCATGGGAAGTCTCAATATGTGGTCAAAATTAGTTTGTCCAATTAGTTTTGAGCCTCTGATAAAAGGAGACATTGTATTAAAATTCCTAAACATTTAATGTGATATTTTTGTCAAGCTCCTTGAATTAAAGCTGAAAGTCTACCCTTCAATCGCATCTTGATTGTGTCATTTCAAATCCATTGTGATGGTGTAAAGAGGCAAACATTCAAAAATTGTGTCACTGTACATATGGACCTACCTGTATAGACTCAGCCCCCACCAATACTCGAGCTACAACAAAAATAGAGCATTTCCAGCATCATCCACCTCCAGGATCATCATGTGATGTCATAATGCCTCCACCCCCTTCAGTGCCACACCCAGTATCACAAATGTTCTAGACACTGTTCTGCAAAACCATCCAGATCTCATCTCATCCAGAGCTCACACATTTTGAGCATTAACGGTGTCATTCATAGTCCATGCAATACGTAACCACTAACCACGCCATGACCCTCCTCTGTCTGATGATCCATCTGATGAAAGTTGGCAGACTTTCTGGAGAACTGGTATGATTAGAAGAGGCAACATTCATCTCAGTTTGGATTGAGTTACTCTCATATCTAGAAATCTGGCCGAGTATATTAGTGGACCAAAACCATGACAACACAGAGTTGAGACCAGAGTTGCAGCCCTACACGCTTCTCTGCGCTTCCGTTAGAGCATTTACCCACCCAAAACCCCATAGAGAGGGTGTCTGCCCCCTGACCACTTAAATTAATTAAATCAAAAGAAAACAAGTTATACATAAAACCTAATAAGAATAAAGGCCACCACTGCAATAGTAACAAAATAGGAGAATTAAATGTTGACGAAAACATCAGATCTCTGTCATCTAAAGCTGTACTAGTAAATAATATAAGACTATCATATTGATTTATTCTGTCTCACTGAAACCTGGCTGTGTAATGATGAATCTGTTAGCCTAAGTGAATCCACTCCCCCCAGTCACATTAATACTCAAATTCCTCGAGGCACAGGCTGAAGAGGTGGAGTTGCAGCCATCTTTGACTCAATCCTATTAATCAACCATAAACCAAATCTAAATTATAACTCATTCGAAAGCCTTGATCTTAGTCTTTCACACACAACATGGCAAACACTACAGCCAATTATATTTGTTATAGTGTAAAGCACTGCTGGTTCATATTACGAGTCCATTGCATCAGACAAAGGACTATTCACTGAAATCTTGTCTCTTCATAATGCAGTCATCCTGGATTACACATCAAAACAGATACACTTCTTTTGCAACATCTTCTGTCATGTTGGAATAGCATTTCTTCTACAATGACTACATCACTCCTGAAGACATCCAATTGTACACGGATGCAGCTCCATCCATAGGTCTCACTATGCAATTAAATGGTTAGATTCTGCTTGGAGTTCAGATGTCTCAACTCAGTCCTGCTCTCCTTCATCTGCGCTCCAGCTATAGCCCATTGTCATAGCTGGCGATAGCTATCTGTAATTTCATCACCGCACTCATTCCTTTCGGAAAATACATTCCTCTACCTCCCATTCCCCGGTCACCATGCTAATAAAGACTTGCAAAAACAGGAACCCACTCACAGCAAAATGCTTGCAATTTACTTCCCACCTTTTCAACCTCTCCATCCATTCTCTACATTCAGGCTACTCATCCCCCATGGACGACCTAGTTCTAGAATCCATGTTCTCGGTGGTGCTTTTTGGCTTCCTGCGGTGCTCTGAAGTCACCCCAACTTTATCTATAACCCTTCTCTTTATCCAAGTTTATTAGACCTCACCTTCCACACTTCCACACCTATCCAATTCACACTCCGGAGAAGTAAAACTGACCAGCTGGGAACTTCATTCCCCATCTACAATTAAAAATACAAATGGCAACTCCATTATATTTTTCTCAGAGCCCCAGAAACCAACCAATACTCCTATACTGGAATACCACCCTGCCCTGGGCTTTAGAGTGCACCACAGCACAGAGACAGCACTGCTGAAAGTTACAAATGGCCTAATTGTATCAGATAAAGGTCTTGTTTCTGTACTTGTCTTGTTAGATCTTAGTGCTGCTTTTGATACCATTGATCATCACATTTTGTTACAGAGACTGGAACATTTACTTGGCATTAAAGGCACCGCACTAAGCTGGTGTAAGTTCTATTTATCAGATCGATATCAGTTTGTACATGTTAATGATGAATCGTCCATGCACACCAAAGTTAGTCACGGAGTCCCTCTGGGCAATATTATTAGGATGTCTCCTAATAATATTGCCCAGAGGAAGCATAAACATAAACTCCATACATATCCATTGTTATGCAGATGATACCCAATTATACTTGTCAATCAAGTCAGATGAAGCGAGTCAATTCAAACTTCAAGCATGCCTCAAGGACATAAAAACCTGGATGACTTGCAATTTTCAAATGTTAAACTCAGACAAAACTGAAGTTATTGTACTTTACCATGAACACCTCCGAAACACATTATCTAAAGATATATAGTTTATTTAGAAAAATGATCTAGCACATTCAATCTTTCTAAAATGGAAAGTTGAAATGGTTTGCAATAAGATTGACCTTTCTCAAATCAATACACTTAAGGCTTTTGCTGAACAGACTTAATTGGTCTGGTATGACCATCAGTTTATGCTGGCTAATGTCAGATAATGTTATAAAACTTTAGATATTGGTATATAACAGACATTAATTTGTGTCAATTTACTTACATGGTGTTCTCCATGTACTACTGTTTGGTGTGCTTAGAAAGAACACCAATTAAATTTTAGATGCGGGTAAAGATTTTGTTTATCCAGGGCATTGTTCCAGTCTACTTTCTAGACACAGAAGAGACACAGAAGAGACAGAAGAAAAAAAGGAGACTAGAGGGAAATACCAGAAAGAACTGGAATTCCTGTCAAGTTTTAAGATCAATCAGTGTCTGAGTTTTCACGAAACCACACACACACACACACACACTGCTAGTTTGCTAACGTCTGTACAGTCGATGTACATGGCATGCACAACAAGTCCAACGGTCAAATTCGTGAGTAATGCTTCACATTCTGTCTGAGCACAGGCTAGTTTTAAAAAAAAATATTCTGTATTTCAAAATAACAATTGCCATAAAGTGCTGCAGTGGTGGAAGAAATACCCAGATCCTTTACTTAAATAAAAATAGCAATACCTCCATGTAAAAACACTTGTTTCAAGTAAAAGTCCTGCAAAGTATGGACAGAAGAAAGACATACTTAAACAATCCAAAGTAAATGTGGTCATATGCAGACAAATGTATTATTAGATAATTTTTTACTGATGTGTAAACCACATTTTACTGTTCTAGTTGGTCATGGTGTTATAACTTTAGCTACTGTTGGGTAGTTTATGACTAATACTTGATTGACTACATGTTTCAATGTAAAATTGTACTCTTCAAAGTAGTAACTACAGCTGTCAGATACATGTAGCGTAGTAAAACAAATGTGAAAAAATGTTGACATTTATAGTGGAATAAAAGTATAAAGCAGCATAAAATGGGGATACTCAAGTAAAGTAAGTGTCTCGAAATGTTCTATTAGTACAATATTTGAGTTAATACACTCAGTTACTTCCCACTGAAGTGCTGTGCTGCTTCATCAACATGACATGCCCACAGTTCAAAATCAAAAAGTAGTTTTGTTACCAGTGTATCCAATAGTGACTTTAATGGACTTTCATATTGCCCCAATCTGACCCTGTGACTTTCTCTGTTCTTACTTAACACTATAAGAGTGTGACAATGAGTCCAGGGATGGTCAGAGAGGAAAGTGATTAATGATAATAGATGTTCCAAAGATAGCCAACATATCCTGCTCTTTTCTCCTTACAGAGAGGTCTTACAGAATAGCTTCATATGAGTGTAAATGAGGGGAATGGAAGGGGAGTCAGTTGTGTTCAGTGACATTCCCTACTTCAAAACATGTTAATGATCGATTTATCAGCACCTGAAATGAGTGGAGGAGTAACCAATGCACATACATATGAGCTAATTAGTTTGGCATTATACGGTTTGATTGATTATGGCCAATTACTGACAGAAGTCCACCTGTTTGCAGTCATCTTTCATTCTCTGACTCCCATGACTCAGGTGCTCATGTTTCCTGCTAACAGGACCGGTAATGTGTTTGAGTCAGGGCAGTTCAATTAATTTTATTCCCATTGTCTTTTCGCTGTGGCCTGTTTCATAGTGACTGTCTTTTTATATTCATTTACGCTGTCTCACGTTTATTTATAGCTTGATTTTACCCTGGGTAGATTGACTCAGCAACCTTCCTCTTTTTTAGCAATGCACTGCTGCTCAGGGCATTAAAAACTAACCTTTTGGTCAAGTGGCCACTGTGGCAGCAGGAGTCAGTGTTTTCTACAGTTCTTTGAAACCAGATGAGTTCTTGAAATAAAAGGAAAGAAGACTGATGGAGAGATAGCCACCTGCCAAAGCGGCTGATAGAAGTGAAAGAGTTACAGCCAAAATGTCCCAACATTGGCAGGTGGCTGGTGTTAATGTGCAGCTTTGGCTCTGCTTCCACAGCTCCACATATTCCCATCTCACAGCCTCTTCCTAATTATGTTCCTCACAGTATGGAGCCCCAGCTTATTATGCTGCATGTCTGTATGTTGCAGAGAATGGGAATCAGTGGATGAGGCATCTCCACAAAACCCGGTGTGTTGTGGATTGTTGCTGAAGCTACAGAATAATGTGTTCCGCTGTGATCCTTCCACCAGAACGAAATTTACATCACAGACAAAACTGAAAGAGGTGTTGTGGTTTCTGTCCCTCTATTATGAATCCGTATCAGTGAAGTAGTCACAAGCATCATAAAGGTGCTGTATATTTGGCATATTTAGCATTTTCTTTTGCATAACCACTCAGATGTAACTACTATCATGGGTGACTGCACCCTCACTCTCATAGTCTCTTTGTTTCTGCTCTGTGAGCAGACACATGGGCCACTATCTAACAGACAGACAGACAGGGCGACTATTAGCTGTAATTGCCAGAGGATCAGTCATCCCAAGTGCATTAGACCCGTTGCTGTTTCCATGCAAAAAGCAGACTCGGGGCAATAAGCTGAAAGACCTGACCCAAATCTGTCTTTACATAAGGCCCTGCATGATGGAGATGTTGCTCAGGGAGCAAATAATTAGATTATTCAAATATCATAATACAGCCAGTCATATAGGCACTGATTTATAGCTGAGCTGAGGCTTGATTAAAGGCAGAGGGAGCAGAGCGCAAGATGAGAGGGGGTAGATTATACTCTACAAGATTTCCTAATTGATCTGGAAAGAAGGCTGTTTAATTGATCTAGCATGGTGCACAGGGCCTGCAAGCATTTCTGCATCTCAAATTGGGTCAGCATGAATATGTAAAGAAGCCAAATAAGAAGAAAGACTGGTCAAATTGTGACAAAGTGGGGAAAACGATGGATGCATATACGAATGACAGAGCGGGAGGTGTAGATACAGGTGCGCACCTGTCGTGCTGAGCAAAATATCTGCCCCAGAAATGATCCCGCATTGTTACCGGTGTAAAAGCTACGAAAAGATCAATTTAGAATGAATGAATGCTCAGGGCTGTGGCACTATTACGCACAAATATCACACCTGCGCGTCCAATGCACACGTCCACGACGACCAGACCGTCCGCCGGTTATCAAACACAAGAACATGATCGGCCTACTGAAAATATACCAATTCTAAGGTACTTACGTGCCATATTGCAAAGAAGATCAGGGACACACAGAGAACCAGAGACAGCATGTAGCAGAAGGCAGCAAAAGTGAACATAATTGAAAGGGGGAACGGTGGATAATTTCCCAAGAAGCACGATCCCGACGCCAAAACATCTAAAACAAAAAAGAGAGGGGAAAAACAGGGGAGACGGGAGGAAAGTTCTCACGGTGCCATGACAAGCCGATGCGGTGCCGGCACCATGACTTCGCTCCTCACACTGTTTGCAACAAATTGTTGCAGGGAAAAGCTCTCCAGATGACCAGCCGTGCGTCCGCCTAGCAGCGGTGATGTGGCCGAAGTCAAAGCTGGTCTCAGATCAGCGCACTTGGCACGATCGGCGCTCAGGGTCCACGGTGTTGGTGAGGTCATGGAATCACAGAAGGGCAGCGGTCTTCTCAGAGAATGAGCGGACGCGAGTGCGGGGAGGAATTGCGCAACACCACCGGGGAGAGGTGGATTTGAAGGTAATCCGTTCGGCAGCGGCAGAAGGAGCCCCGTCGCATCTGTGCTGCCGCGGTGTTACGAGAGAACCTCCCTGTCTCTTCGTGCACGACGCGTTTAATAAATGCAGTTTTCTCTCCCTGACGAACCTGATCAGATAGCGCCGCAGAAGAAGCCGCAGAAAGCGCAGGACGGGTTATAAAGAGCAGCGCCCGATGTGCGAGTAGCTGGTGTGTGTGTGTGTGTGTGTGCGTGTGTTCAGATTTCTAGTATTACACGTGCTATATACTCTCAGTGTAGTTTTGGTGGTTTTGACTGCCACACCAAGTGGCGCATTTGGAACTTGCGCATCGTTCTGGGTTAAGTGATTGATGCCCATTGCTGTGACCGCTGAGCAGGTCACCAATTCAATTTCAAAACTCGTTTCTCTATATGTTCACCTGGACAAATTGATTAGATCCACCACTTAGTGCACTACACTGCACACTAAAAATACACTGAAATATTGTCTTATACGCACAAATGATCAATACTCTCAAAAGACAAGTATCATACCGAAAGTGATCATTTAGATTTGGGGAAAACTATAAAAAAAAAAAAAAAACAGTTTCATTGATGATTTCAAAGAGACTGAACCATCTGCTTGGATTGAGGCATACAGTTTAAACTATGAGCCTGGCGCCACCGCCTGACGCTTTTACAAACTGCCTGCAATTGCAAGTTCCATAGAGTAGGCCTATACTGCAATAATCAAAAATTCACAGAGGCTTTAGCTGTGTCTATACTGCTTTGCAAAATAGATAACAGCCTTTAAGTTAAATTATCTCTGTGAGCTGTAGTCAATGTGTTTTTTTTACTGTCTATAGGTACAGTGTGTTTACAGTGTAAATTTCCTGCAAATATTTTTTACATTTACAATTATGTATTATATACTGTTATTATATATGTTTTTTATAGAAAATTGCACATCTTGGAACGATACGTCTGTGTGTTGTCTGCAAGTATAAATACAATAATGCTGACATGAACTGAATGTGGCACTGTACTGTAATAATAATTATGATCATTTATTTATGGAGCACTTTTAAAGCAAGATGTGCTTTTGCATGCCTTCCCAGGGGCATGCAAATAAATAAAATGACAACATACAATATACTTGCTTACAGTCCTATGTTGTATCAATGGTAGGATCTTCTGCGATATGTGAGATTTTGATTTAGGCAATTCCAAAATGACTTGACATGAATCAGTATGGCTGTAACTGATTTATTATGAGAACAGGTGGCTTAAAATGATGGCACATATTGTACACACATTGTAATTAGTGTTTCTTTGGCTGATTATTATAGATGGCGGCATGCCAAGGTCGATATAACAGTTAAGAAGTGCTGTAAAAAAAAGTTATCATAAATATCAGTGGGAGTTTTATTTTTAAAGTTGTGCTATAACCGGATTTCAGATATTTGTTCTGCCTAACTTGATGCTTGAACCTTGTCGCCTAGCAACAGCTTGTGATAGCTGAGGCTGCTAGTTTTTACTAAACTGTTGTGTTATATTTTCAACACAAATGCAGATTACTGGCTGATAAAGCAATAGAAATGATGAGTAATGATCAGGAAGTGTAAATTCCGGGGGTAATATATAATAACACATTTTGACGAGTTTCAGAAGTAATGTTACACAGCGCACGTTGGACACCGATACAGTAAGTAGAAAAACCTTTGCAGTAGGATCCCACAAATGATTTCCTCATGAATGATGATTCTTAACATGTTACTCAGCCTCATAGTAACAGGAGGATAATATGGCAGCTAAATAGGTGCAATAGTTATGTACTGAGTTACAGTGAACTTAACCGATCAGATAATAAAAAGCCTGTGCACTGTTCTAAGACCTGTTAAAGTTAGCCTACATTTATGCTGGCTTGTTGACTTAACAACAAACCAGCATAAATGTAGTCTGCTATCGCAGGAGGCCTGTATATACTTGTATACTGTGCAGAGTATTCTAACAGATCAGGCCTAGTATTTTAAATTAAAGGAGATAATTAACTGAAGAAATGCATTGGGATTGGGACGAACTGTGAAAACAATTCTAACACGTAAAACGCCATTTACAATTTATTGCATCATTTATGCGTTCCCATTTCCTCCCCAGCATAACTTCTCAATAAGTGCTCAATAAGATAAAATAAAGGAACTTTAATTTGCCATTTTATTCCTTTCAGAACATCTTCATGTGAGAGCTTTGTAGTCGGACACTTGAGCCTGTCACTCGGCCCTCTTGTGATGTTACAGAAAATTGCTGACTTCAATCTCAAGCAGCCAAGATCCTCTTCAGCCTCATCACACACACACACACACACACTTTTGACTTCTGCTAACTCACTCTAGGACCAGCCCTCGCTGCTGTGACACTTAACGACCACAATGTGTTATTCTTCCCCAAAAGATGTGGCGACATGACAGCAACAATGGCCCCTTTGTGAGGCATCAAGCAGGTGTTTTGTGAGTGTCTGTGAGACACAGACAGGAGGCCTGTGAGGAGGAGAGGAAGACGGGTAAAAGCAGACAGACTGATGTGTCTGCATGGCAACTAGTCATGCGGACGATTGAGAATACTGCTTCATCATCGCTCATCATTTTCTGACATCCTTGTTGTTGTTGTTGGTTTTTTTGCTGTTTTTTTTATAGATTTACACTTTCTGATACTCCATCTGCATCAACAGACCATTAGAGGTAGTCAGAATTAAAAAATGTAACACATACTCTTTAAACTAAACTCATTATATTGGATCATAAATGTTACTTAGATGTAGGGGTTATATGGTTTTATGAAAACCAAACTATGTAACAATAATTCATAACCTCAAATAGACACCAAAATTATATATTTAACACATTAATTGGTATCAAAGCTTGAAGCTTGGTTAGCTGCAGTGTTGGCTGGCGATTAAGCCTGTGGTGGATTTAAGGGAAAACTGGTGGTTCTGATGCTGAATGCAGTCATTGCTGTGCAGGTAAGAGACTGAACAAAGGGGGAGTTTACATCACACAATGAACAAATTCATATGTGGCGTTTCTGTGGTCCCTACAGAGGGAATCAGTAGTTTTAGCATTGGATCTGTCCTTGCTGGGGGTTTAAAGTGCTATTGTTAGTTTTGGCATGATGACGTTTATGTTACTTGCTGCTTAAAAATGAATCAACAAACAGTGAAATCCACAGAAAAATCATGATGTAATACCTATGTTGCAAACAGGTGGATGCTGAGCTATTAACCTTACAAGTGTTTGTATAGGCCTAGTTTTGTACTGAACTGCATGTAACGGTTTGAAACAAGAACAATCTTAGCCTACTAGTGAACCGAAGCAGTGTCAAATGCAATTGCACCCCACTACACTTATTGAAGTGCATTAGCGGATTGTGCTTATCTTGGACAAAAAGAGCATACTACGTAGTCGGTGAGTATGAATCTTTGAACCAAACTGAACAAAAGGATTTGAATCAGCAAGTTGATTGGTATTTTCTACCTTTTGACCTAAAGTGGTCCTGGCTCAACTGTTACCACACAGCAGCCTATTGGTAAATAAACTGTATGGGTGCGATAACCACAAACACTTTTGTTCAAAGAAGATCTTAGCAGGATCGAAATATTGACCGTTTGGTTTGATGTCAGTGTGCATTCATCACACTTGCTTCTTTCCAGCAACATTTTTGCAGCACATTCATATACTCCCTGCCTAAAATCTGGGCCCCAGCACTTTAAATCATATGTGAAGTTCTGTATGCGATCGATCATCACACGACATGAGACTGACGCCTAAGGTGTCACCTTGTTCAGAGGCTCCGCTGACAACGTCCGCCCCTTGGTACACTGATTATTCCCAAGAGTAGCCATCTTGCTATATGTGTCACTGTTGGCCTTTTTACAGCTCTTTTCTGATAGCAGCATTGCCAGAAATTGGCATAGCTTCTAATTTTATGTTTGTAAAGGGGCCAATGCCATAATGTGCTCAATAGTGTTGCATAACTAATAATCCTTTGTCCAATCAAGAAGCGATTTCTGCACCGTTTTCTAATCGCTATTTATCCAAGGGAGAGCTTTACTCAACATTATTATTATTTCTCCGCAGTAGCTGTTTATACGCGCTTATTCCATTATACTTTGGACTTGAAGCCAACAACGTGTCTGCTTAATTTCTGTGCATTTCTCCCCTTGCAGGGGCGTAAGACTTACAGTTAGTACTGTTCACACTCGGGAGCAACTGGTTGTACAACTCTAGAGTTTCCCATTCTGCAAAGGGATTCGAATCTCTTAGCTCAGTTCAGAGTACTTGGGGGAGCCGTGTGTGTGTGTGTGTGTGTAAAATATGTTATGCACTCTGGTTGAGAAGAATATCTTCTCCTATTTAGATTATGTAGTGGAAGGAGCACGATGGACGGATGTTGTAATGAAAAGGGGAGATCCAAATATTACACAATGATCTTTTTGGGGCATTTTGTAGTAACAAGTATGACTTCAGCCAAGTACTCTGAGTAAATATTCATCGCATGTGCTCCTGTCCATCTTTTACAGGTCTTACAGGTACCTTCCCATGCCATACACTAACTGAGGTCAGACCTTACTGCTCCACTGAGTACAGCCCGGCTTCCACAAGTTAGGCTCAACATTACCTTGCAGCATATTCCTGCGTGTAACACTTTTCCTAAACAGTTTTACAGTAATATGCTGCAAGGCATTTTGCAGCCGGCTTTGACAAAAGCCATAATTACAATACCCAGGTGCAAAATACCAACACTGTTCCTCCCTCAAGCAAGGAAATAAGTCAAAGTTTGTCTGTTAATTTCCTGTCTACACTATTAAACTACGCATACCTACTTTCAAAAAAACCTTTGTGAAATGTATTCCACACTTGTTTGAGCAAAGGCTAATTTTCATACCATCTCTCATGTCTGTATGAGTCTGTAAGTCATATATAAACAAGATCAGCCAGGCTTTCCATGACGTGGCCACTTCATGTAACAAACTGTTTATTCAAAAATATCCTTTCAGTCAAAAACAAAGAATTAAAAATTACAGTTAGGTGAGAGATTGTTTGTGAAGAATGCAAATGAATATTAATTACTTCATAATATGTACTGAAAAGTTAAGCATCAGTAGCCAATAGCCAGTGACTATGAAAATAAGAGACAAAAGGTTAAACGGATCGAATTTGCATCCTGTAAAGTCCATATGTTATGAAAGTTGCTGAATGGAGCTTTTGTAAGGGACAGAGTTTAATCAAGTCTGTCAATGAAGACTGCAGTTCATCCATCATAGCTGATACTGTGGCAGTCATTCACAACTGCCTACAATATTGAATTATCTCAAACAGGTGTGGATTTTGGGAAACAAAAAGACCAAAACTGCATCATAGTTTAGATTTTTATCATTTATATTCAGAATGAAATTAGCTTTGACAGTTTTGCCTTACAGCACAAAATGCATTTCTATTTACAGATGCTTTCAAGGTACAAGGTTTCAAGTAAATACAGCAAATATGACTAGACTCCAAAAATTCTCAGTCCAAAAAAGACAAAGAAGAAAATTGGTTTAATTAACATCGCTTAAAAAGCAAAACAGCACGACAAACACCAACTTCTTAACATCAGGCTTGACAGCTGTCAAGCCTATTCGCAAGCAGTCCTCCAAAGATTGGTTTGGGAGTCGGTTCCTCTCATGCATCTTGATAGTGTTCATCTTTGAGAACGCGGATGTATAAGTTGACCCGAACATAGTGAGCACATACATAGCCAACGTCTTCAGTGTGCCGTAGTCTTGGGGACAAGCCACCCAAAAAGTGCTCAAGCTTTTAGGACCACAGAGAGCAGCTTTCATTTTGCTGGAGGCCTGGATGTCAACTAGTTCACTTGAATCGTCGCTTCCTCCAACAGCATCACCTCTTTATTGAAAGTTGGCATGATGAATGCGTACTTATCTGTCCATTCTTTATTTAAAGCTGCGGTTTTCCATGTCAACTTTCCGCTTTAGGCTCTTTGAGAGTGATGTTTTTGCTGGCCTTTGATGGACAACATGACAGCTCCCCAAAAGTGAAGCCAAAATGTCTTGATCGCCTCCTGCTGGCTGGCTGCAGTATAGGTGTTAGGAGTCTGTTTCCACTGATATAGGCTAATAAAAATAACATTCATTTGTAAGAAAGTGAAAATATTTAACAATAATCTGCTAATTAGGCCTAAAGATATATTTTTTTTATTATTATTTGAAAGTCTGGCCGCGACAGTGTCTGCTTAAAAAAATTCTGGCCCTCTGACAAATGTAGTTGATGAATAAGGCTCTACACTATAATGTTCCAGCAATGTTACCTCTCCTGTCCAGCAGATGGTACAATTTCACTTTTTATCAGTGAAGCAGAGAAGAGCTGAAGTCAACAGCATGCACTTACTATGTTGTATTCTGTTTTTAATAGTTTTTTCCTAATAATTGACCGTTTCACAACCAAACTGTTCTGACTGAACTGATCCTTCTTTCAGGACAAGGTCACGTATCAAAGCAGATACCATCATTCCTCTCCATTCTTCTACCAAGACACAATGAGTTGAAAGCTATTACAGTATACCTTATTTACAATGCATGTATAACATTATACTCCATGAAGAACTTTATTTGATGCTTTTATAGTCATTGGGGAGCTGAGAGCTGCATTTCAGATAACTGCTTTTTTGTCTTTAGAGGTAAAAACTGCCTACACAGGATTATACAAAATAACTCAATAGAGCCAAAGTAAAAAGTAGAGCAAGGAAAGAAGATAACACTGTTCAAACATGATGTTTACCTTTATTGACAGTGTAATTGGAGAAAAAGAGGCTCATGGACATACAAGAGGAGATTCAGGAAGTGAAGCTGCTGGACAAGTGCAAGCCTGCTGCAGACATCTTTTACAGCAGTGCTGGAGGGTTTAAATGACAAAGCCAGCAAACAAATCATACAGACACTTTAGTGTTAATTGTACACTCTTATCTTCATCTGAACATTGTAAGAAATACACACCGTTGATAGATTGAAGTCAAGTAAAAGTACATTTCAACACACCAGAACGCATCTACCATGCCATTACTTGCTGTTTAAACAGGGTTTATCACGTTTAAATTGATCCTCAGATTACTGTTACAGCACTTTGGGAACTGTTTCAACGGTTGAAAGGCGCTATATAAGTAAGAGTCCATTTACCATTTACCAAAGTCCATCCTCTCTGCTCATCATCTCGTTTAAGAGTCATCTGTCTATTTGTCTCTCTATTACTTTGCCTTTTTCTTTATTATGCATTGAGTGACTAAGATTTAGGTGGTAGTGGTAGTGGTAGTTTCTTGCTCTATTGTTTCTTCTTCATCCTGTCCTGTCATCCTTTATGCCTTAAATGTGTCTGGATATCAGGTACTGTAAGTCTCACAGCTACCAAATGTGGCAGATTGGTTCAAAGTACTTGCCACTCCAACAACCAGCTTTACAAGATAGCTTTCTGTGTTGAACACATGCTGTATAGGGGTGCGTTCTTATTCATTTACAAAAATGGCCATATGTACTAGATTGTTGAACTAGATAGGATGGGAAAAGATAACTTGCTTTAACCTGTCATGATTTGTTAAATAAATTGACTTCCACAACTACCAAGTTTATATTTAAATGAAAATAATATAACTTTTTTACACTTAAAGCACATATAATAATGATAACTGGATTCAGTGCTTTTTTCTACCTTAGCTTTCCAATTGGCCTCTCATTCACATGCACACACTGATGGTGGTGGAACCAACATTTAAGGCTCTGGCCTGCCTATCAGGAGCATCTGGGGCTTCAGTGTCTTGCTCAAGGACACTTTGATGGACAGGAGAAGGCAGGGAGTGAACTACCAACTCTGGGATTGATAGACGAACCGCTATACCTCCTGAGCCACATCCACCCCATAATACTTGACCTTTTGGGTGGATGAGACAGTGGTAATGATTTTCTCATCTTACTCGTGGCAAGAAAGTGAATAAGCTTTTGAAAAGTGTTGAACATTGCGTCACATTGATGCAAGAACTAGCTATGGTAGGATTTCATTACTTGGTTCTCTGATGTATGGAGTGTGACAAAGAGTGTATTAATGTTGTGAATAATTTGTCATGCCCTGTGTGCACCAGTACTTATTAGCTGTTTCCACCATCCCGTCTTTTGACACATGATCCCTTCTATGTGTCAATCTTGTCAAGCAAGGAAACAAACATTTAGGCAAACAGCATCAGTCCTCCCATTTCCTTTTGAAACAGGATCCCGTACTTTAGTGTGGGCTTCACACCTACAGACAGCTATAATAATAATAATAATAATAACTTTATTTATATAGCACCTTTAAAAAACTGCATTTACAAAGTGCTTTGACAAACAAAGCAAAGAGCACCCCAAGCAATACGTAAAACTGAGTTAAAACAATATAAATTATAAAAATGACATAACATGAAAGCAAGTCAAAAGATTAAGATCAAAAGCAAAATTCAAAAGATTAACAGTCAAGAATAAAGATTTAAAAATGAAGTTGATAAATGATATAAAATAGTATAAAAATGAAAAAACAATATAAAAATGACATCACATGAAAGCAAGTCTATAAAAATTTGTTTTAAGAGGTGATTTAACAGAGGTTACTTATTCTGAGAGTCTTATCTCCTCAGGCATGTTGTTCCAGAGTCGAGGTGGCAAAGGCTTGGTCACAAGCCTCGACACTGAAACGACTAGGAGAGGCCTACCTGTGGATCTAAGGCTACGCACTGGCTCATATGGGGTCAGTATTTCTGCTAAATAGGTTGGCGCCAGACCCAGGTATATGGAGTGATAGGAATGCCATAGCACAGAGACATTATGACGTATAATTTGACCTAATGGAAGCATGTAGATACAGCATAAAATTGGACCACAGGTAATGTGGGTTGTAGAAGATGAGTAATTACCTATGGTGACCGTGTAGGTTCTTTCTAGAAAGTAAAAATAAAAGCAACGAAGTGCAGTGCCCTTGGTGCCAACCCAGTTTTCAAGACGGCCAATTAAAATGGCATGATCTACCATGTTAAAAGCAGGTCTAAAAGTATTAAAATTGGGCCTTCTCCCCCATCTGCTGCTAAAATAGAGCTAAAAACAGACCAGTGTACTGTGATTAAGGGGTAATTAAAACCACAGTGAATAAAATTGCTTTGTGATCAGACACACATAGAGTATATATCCTTAGTCACAAAGTTGTCAGGCCTGAGATCACTATACAGATCTAGGACAAGGACACCCTTCCAATATGTTTGTTCTTGTATTTCCTGAGTAAGGTTAAGATTCCAAAGTATCCATAAAATCGATGACAAAAGTCTGAGAAGGGCAGCAGACATGCATGTTAAAACCACCTAAATTATATTGTTTTCATACTTGGATATAACATGGGATAATAACTCAGCAAACTCCTGGATAAAAACATTGTTTAGTATTTGGCGATCTGTAGATGGTAGGAAATGTTAAGACATACCCTTACTCAGACCCCCTAAAAAGGATTGGTATGCCTTCTTCTAAAACTACTGTGATGCCGTGAAAGGTGTGGACCTTTGCATAAGCACCTTCAACCGTCTCTTGTACAAACGTTTGTTCTTGGTTCTGTCCACATTTCACTTTATATTTTTTTTCACAATTATCATATCTTTTTTCATTTAATAATGAACTGATGATGTTCTTGCAAAAAGCAACAAGATTTTCAAAGAAACCATATGTAATGTGAATCATGGAAATGGTAAGAAATTACTATTTCTGGGCAAAAATGCACTTGTTTGTCCTTTAAGTGCATTTGACCACTTGCGTCACCTTGTAAAGTTTTTATAAAAGTTATGGAAATCTTGTGATTGCTACGAAACCAAACTGTGAATACAAAATATCCTAATCCTTATAATACTGCTAGTGAACTTGGCCAACAGGGGTACTTTGTCCTCAGGTTTTATATTATTCAGTTCATTATTCATTAATTTTAAATGCACTAATTTAAGTCAGTTCAATACAAATTCAGTCCCCCTATAATAATATGTGGTCACAGCAATAGTTACAGCAGAGCCACCCTAAGTGCTGTGCTGGTTGTTTCTGTGATCTGGACAGATCAATGTTGTGATAATGATTTAATCAATAAGCCCTCAAGCCAACCAAATAAAACAGAATTACTGATTCTATCTTGGAAACTATGCTGCTGCTTGTACTGTTGCATCCCTGGGGTCAGTAGTTCTAGCTGTATCAGCTGTCGGTAAAGTGTCCCATGGCTTTTTATATGCAATAAGCGCTTACAGATATAAGGCATAAAATGTTAACTGTTAGGTGGTTCAGTCATATTGTCTGTAAATTGTCTTTCCCTAAGAAAAGCTGTAAATGCTGTTTCAAAGTCTTCTCTGCGTTGCTACGTTCTGGTGAGAAATTACTGAATCCTTACGTTTTTTTATTATTACTATTATATGCCTAAATGTCTTCAGTCTAACAGTTCAATTGAATTTTATTTATATAGCGCTATATCATAACAGAGTTATCTCATAGCACTTGTTAATATAGAGCAAGTATAAACCAACTCTATATCTATAGACACAACATTTCCACCACGAGCAAGCGCTTGGGGACAGTGGCAAGGAAAAACTGCCTGTTAAAAGGCAGAACCTCAAGCAGAACCAGGTTCAGGGTGGGCGGTCATCTGCCTCGACCGGTTGGGTAGAGAGAAAAAAAGTTATAGAGACGGGGGGTAGAGTGAGAGCATGATGAAAGCGAACACACAGTAGCACAGTACATTTCCACATAGAGTTGTAAAGCAATGGCAGTTACAATGTTACTGAAGTTAACATAAACAACCAATTCTATTAGCAGTAAAACAACAGCTACACTAATAACGGTAGCAGCAGCAACAGGCGGTCTGCATCCACTCGAGCAGACCCGTGTGCATCCAGACTGCGCAGAACCAGATCTTGCAGATCCAGACTCCACATCTCCAGAGAGAGAGAGAGAGAGATGAAAATTTTCCACAGTGCATCATGCAGTGTCTCAGCTGCATTTCTACACCAAGAAAAGCAATTTCATAGAGAACATCCCACTTATTATAAAAAGAACTTCCCTGAAAACTTTTTCATCCAAGTACATAACTTGCTTATTGATATTCCTCATGCTTTGTGTCAGTGTGTTTCATGAAATGTTTTGTCAGATAGTCCATCCATTTGATGTTTCTCCTTCACCATAATTATGTGATTTATATCCACAATGGGGTGCTGTGGTTCAGGCCTATGTGATGTTCACACAGGAATATTTATGGGATTGTGTAGAGTGTAATATTGAATCAAAATGAGATAGTAAATGATGAGCATGTTTACACTTTGGATGATGAGGGAGGGAAGGAAAAAAAAAAAGTCAATGCAACTGTACCTGCTGCATTCTTCACTGCAGACCTGTGTTGTGTTTTCCTGAGGCAAATGCCTCTGCCATCATTTTACTAGTGATCAGGTGAAGATATCCACACAGCACAAAATTCAGCCAAAGGTTTTTAGGTAGTCAGTACAACATCTGAGCCTAATCTAAGGAAATGAATTCACTATTTATGAAAACAGAGAACAAAGTCTTAGTAATGTTGATAAGAAAATGCTGGGATATAACAATATTTGGCAAGTTATTTTTATTGCATATACCACAATTGTCAGAATAAATAAAACAAGTTTCAGGTTTAATATTTGAAATGTATTGTGCATTTACATGTATGATAAATATCAGAATAGCAGCTATTCCTCTGATAGCAGTCCCATGCTAAACTCACAATTCAGTCTCAGCATACACTTACATACATTTCTTCCTCACATGAATTCATTTGGTCTAGCTACCTATCTTCCTCTACCATCAATAATCTGTCTCATCTGTCAATCAAGTGTATTCGGTGGTGTCAATAAACAGGTGTTCAGGTAAAGACCTGCCAACCTAACGTTACGTTTAAGAGCTTCAAAACTATACTTATTGTTTGAATTTTCATTACTGTTATTTATTCAGAAACATATAAAACCCCAAAACAGCCCCAAACCTATTTTTTCTACACGAACGGGCCGCTGTAACATCTGACTTATTTTGATGGAATGCGCCACAATTATACTTATCAAACAGGACGAATTAGAATTAAATGTCTGCATCTAATACAAGCTTGCTTCAAATAAAGGTCTGGTTCTGCAGTTAAGGTAAATAAAGACTTCAGTCTCTATTTGAGGAAATACGGTAATAGTAAATACTACATGTAGTGTAACAGTAGCACAAGTACAGAAGAGTTAGTTAGCCAGTAACATTAGGCACCATAACTTACTGGTCATTTCAGACCCAGTTAGACTGTAGCAGCAAAGACTCCTGACTGACATGAACAAGGGTTATTTTTATTTCTTTTGAATATAATTTTCATTCATAACAGAATGAATGTGCCGTTTCTTTTTTCAAACTTTACAGACAGTGAAAAATGTGAAAAAATAAATATCCATTGCTGCTAAACATAACCACAAAGCACAAAGTTTACCACTGTCACGATTGAGTGTGGAGGAAGCAGAGGAGGAACCCAAGCGCAGGCTGCCGATGCATAACATGATATTTAATAAATGGAAAACAGTGCACAAACAATAAGACTTACTCAAGTCGTAGAAACATTAAACACAGCGCTTGACTTCAAACGTAATCCACACAGGCTTTGACGCCACAAAGACACAGAAAACTCAACACACTTAAATACACAGGACTAACGAGGGAAACAGACACATGTGAACACAGAGGAACAGGTGACAATAATTAACAATCAGGGAGACACCAGGGTGACAGAGACAAGAGACTAATACAACCACAAGATACCAAAACTGAAAACACAAACCTAGAAACATAAACACAGATCACAATCACGAAAACACATAACACATAGACCAGGGATGTGACAACCACACAACTCACAAACAAGAGAAGATGTCATTTGTCATTTGTTCACATATAATTTTATGATATCGAACTGGAGAAGCAGAGATGCATCAAGTAAACATGGAGACAAGCTGATGAGGGAGAAAGAGGTAATCTCTCTCCTCTCACGTTCCTCCCACACACACTCATACTATAATTATGCACAGAAAGAAATATTAGCCTACTCCTAAATGAAAAGCAGGATGCCTAACAGATATTGCACAAACAGGTGCCCTTGTTTTACCTGTTTGTTGAGTTTAATGCGAAGATATGGGTTGTTTCTTGGTATAACTACTTATCACCTTTAGAATTTTAACCAAAACCATAACTCTGCTCTTAAAATTTCTCCAGAGAAATGGACAGCGAGATGGTCTGTGACAAAGACAAAAAAGGAATGAAGAGTCAGTGAGGCAGGTTGGAAAAAACAAGAACATGTATTACAGTATTAGAAAACAGTGAGAAAAGGTTAGTTTCCCCCTTAATTTGAGTTTCTTTGTGGCGGAGAAAAGCTGTGACATGAATGTCTGCCCAGGGCTGTCAAACAATACTAATGTTTTGATTTGTAGCTATACAATGAAGGGACCTTTGGCAGGGAAATTGAAAGCCCTACATTTGATGGAAATCCAGAATGTGTATTTTTCGTCCCAGAAAATCACACCAGTCAGTGCAACCTTTTTATTTTGTCTTCACATTTGTCATATCATGTGGAGGCTGATGGACAGTAGCTATTGGTTACTTCAAGCACATAGCTCACTTATTTAATAAGAATGTATTTGGCATGATTCAGTTATCCTGATGTTTGGACACATTATATGACCTGGACTAATAATGTGGGCTAATAAGCTATTATAGCTTCCTCCATTTTTAACTTTCCAGCTCTCTGTTCTCACTAGCGAGCACTGTCAAGACAAATTGGTTTTTGGTCAACGGAACAAATCTGTATGTCAAAGTTCACCTAAGTTGAAGGCCCCAGGTAGACCGAGAACACGCTGCAGGGATTATATAACTCATCTTGCCTGCGAGCGCCTTGGGGTCCCCGAGGAGGATGTTGCTGGGGAGAGGGACAGATGGGTGGATGGATTTTTTTTCATTATTACCCGATCCTCTGAGGAACAACATGTAATTATTGTTTGTGTATTTGTACATGGATATGGTTGGAATGACAGTTAAATAAACTTGTACAAATGCTGTTGGATGAGGTGGCTTCACGTTACCTAAATGAGTAAGGAGCTACGGTTGAATTTGTGCACAAAACTAGTGAGAGGACCTTTCAGTTGAGATTATTTAGTCACACGTACTTGTTTATAAGGTTAGTGAAAGCTTCAGTCTCTCATGCCAAAGTCACTTTGTTGACCTATCAACCTGGTCCTCCTCTCTTCTATGGCATGATACTTTTGCCTGTGTTCCTAACAAACAAGAGTCATGAGTAAAAACTTAATTTTAGCCATATGAACAAGAGAGCATTTGCGGAAAAGACTGATGCACTCGTTTTTCTCGTGGTTTCAGTCTTCAACGTGAAGTCATGTGACATTGTTGTATCATTTTGACTGACTGTTGCCACAAATAATTCACACTGTTATAACTAATGGAGTTCTGTTGCTCTCACCATTAGTAGTGAATTGCAAGAGGATGAAACATTAGTAACTCTAATGAAAGAAAGACATCCGATCACTACCATCAGATCTCTATAACTTAACAGTTTTGGTGATTGTATTTTCAGACCACAGATCGGAAACTGGGTCATGTTATATTCAGCCCCTGAGATAAAAAAAAAATAAAGTGCTGATTCAAGGAATATTAGCCTTAGTTAGGATGGCAGAGAGACAGACAGACAGACCTGTTTGAAAATGCATTGGGAAACTCGGACCTCAGCTGAGAGCGTGAAGCTCGAAGACAACACACTACTCCACAGTGGAATTCGTTATAAACCAGAACATTGCAGGGCAGCCTCAATGCATTTCAAACAGCTCTGACTTCAGTGTGTGTGTGTGTGTGTGTGTGTTTGTATGCAGGTTCTTTCAGGCATGTGTCAGTTTGAAAGTGTCTGTGTTTATGTGGCTATACTCACATCTATGTGTGTGTGGGTGTCTGTTTCTCTTTCAGTGTTGCAGCAACACATGATGTGAGCCTGATTTCACACTGCTCTCGTATGCCACCTCAGTGAAATGTCTGTGTTTAAATCATTTGTGTGTGTGTGTGTGGGTGTGTGAGCTGCTGCCGTGATGAATAAACACTTATTTCCCTCACAGTTTACTCTGCTGCTGCCAAAGTTAACCAGGTACTAAATTAGTTGGGAAGGCGCAATTCAACATGTAATCTTCTGGATTGCTTGCAGGGGACTCATACCTAATATTTTGCTAATAATTAGAAGCCCAATCAGAACAAAACCTCTTCATGTAACCACCTCAGTCGGAAGATGCTTACCAATCCATATAGTATATATAATAAAGATCCCTTTATTTAGCATCCTCTCATCAGAATGATTTCAATCGAGTTGAAGAAATTTTGTGCACGTAACTGCAGCTAGGGAGTTGAAAATTTGTAATCAGTGAGTTAGGTGCAAAAAGGAAACCAGAATTTTGATTAATCCCGTATTCAAATGAAAGGTACATGCACTAATTAAAAACAAAGGAAGTACAGTAGGATGTGACTTCAACCATATAGTCCAGTGCTAATGTGGAAGAATCTGTTTGGGAAAGAGTCTACTTGTATGCTCAAGCCTTCCTCACTTTGCAGAGTTTACCATGTCTGTAATCTGTGAAGCAAAGTCTATCACACTACCAACTGTACAGTACAAAGGGCCAAACAAAAAGGTAATCTAATGTTGTTAATAAAGTGTCATTTGCAATCTCAGTAATTTGGGGTTGTACATGGCAGCAGCGGAAAATGCTAATCAAAGCTTTGAAAATTTTTTGACTCCTAATTCAGGAGACTAGTCTTACTGCTCTGCATTGAGAGTCATTAGGTGTTAACTGTATTCAGAGGTAATCTGTGATGAGGTTCTACACAATTTGTGAAAAGACCTTCACACAGATGTTAGAGGAGAACTCCAAAACCACAAGAGGTGTCATTGCAATACCACTGTAATGTGGATAGATCATGAGACAGTAGTTTGACAGAAGGTAATTTATTGTAACTTTCATTGATACTTATCTATGTTGTATCAAATGAATAACTGCTTTTAAAATTTGTTTTGCAAGTACCCACGCAGAATTATTTATTCAGGAGCCATACTTTACATGTTTTGTGTTTAAAACATAATAATAAATACATCCATATTTGAGAGATCCTGTGATTATTTTTGTTAGAATTATATACCGATCAACATGATCAACATGACGACAGCAAGGGCACCCTGACCGCTCTGCGACTACGCAGCCAAATATGCAGCAAGCTGTGATGTTCTGTGTGTTCTGACACCTTTCTATCAGAACCAGCATTAACTTTTTCAGCAGTTTGAGCTACAGAAGCTCTTCAATTCAATTCAATTTTATTTATATAGCGCTATATCATAACAGAGTTATCTCATAGCACTTGTTAATATAGAGCAAGTCCAAGCCAACTCTATATGTACAGACCCAACAATTCCACC
>JAVQJF010082526.1:0-11688 GCA_036023855.1 Gadopsis marmoratus | reverse complement strand
ATTTAGGCTGACATATTCATCATGACACAGCCAGGTTTCAGTAAGACAGAATAAATCAATGTGATAGTCTGATATTAAATTATTAACTAGTACAGCTTTAGATGACAGAGATCTAATGTTTAAGAGTCCACATTTAATTCTCCTATTTTGTTGTACTGGTGCAGTGGTCTTGATTTTGGGTATTTTTTATGTATTTTTATACTGTTTTTATGTGTCGCTCTTCCTCTGTTTACTTTTGTTTTAGTTAATGTAAGTGGTCGTGGGGCAGACACCCTCTCTGTGGAGTTTAGGGTGGGTAACTGTGGAAGCGCAGAGAAGCGTGTAGGACTGCAACTCTGTCTCCTGGTCTCAACTGTGAGTTGTCATGATTTAGTGCAGCTAATAAACTTGGCCAGATTTCTAGATATGAGAGCGGCTCCATCCAAAGTAGGATGGATACCATCTCTCCTAATCAGACCAGGTCTTTTCCACAAAGTCTGCCAATTATCTACAAAGCCCACATCATTACCTGGACACCACCTCGACAACCAACGGTTGAATGATGACATGTCATCACTAGTAACATTTGGTAGGGGCCCAGAGAAAAGTACAGAGTCCGACATTGTCTTTGCATATGTACACACCAACTCCACATTAATTTTTGTGACTCTCTCTCTCCGTAGACCTGGTTGCGGAGCTACATTAAACTCTTCCAGTCTTCCTGTCAGCGCTGTGGTCGTTTCCTGCAGGATGGACTTCCTCCAACATGGAGGGACTTTAGGACCCTGGAGGCGTTTCACGACACCTGTCGCATGTGAACAAACACTTCCTGTTTATCAGATTGTGTTTTGTTTTTCTGTTTGTATTTTGTGTAAAGAAGTTTGAATAAAGTTTGATTTAATTTTTTACAGTTGTGTGTTTCATTCTGATGGTAAAAATAATCTTAATAAAATGAATTTAACCAGCAGTGAGTCTAAATATATTCAGTTAGTTTAACCTTCTTTCATCCGATACATGGACACTGGTATATGTGGTATTCTTATTATTACTAGTAGTTGTATCCAGTACCAGTAGTGTACCTGTGTACCAGTGATTCTTGGACCCCAGGTGTAGGTATTGTAAATAAGAGGAGCCCCCCAACACTGCTCCCCATTACCATACTGAACAGCTGTGTCTTCTGTGGAAACCCTCAGGTTTCTGGGATCCACAATCTCCCAGGAGGCCCAGCAGACGAAGGACGTCCTGTTCAACCTCAGGAGCTGCTGGTCCAGGTCTACACTGTAACCATCCAGTCTGATCCCTGTTCATCTATCACAGTCAAACGGGGCGCTGTGTATACTATATATTGTATACAGTTTTATCTTCAGCTCACTGTTAATGAGAAGCTCTGTGATTGGCTGTGTGTCAGTGAAATGCACCCTGGGAGTTGGCGTTATTGAAGAGCAGATCTTTTATTCTGAGGATTCAGTTGCATGTCTGATCAGTTATCAATAAATCAGTGTTCACAAGTGATTGAAAGTTTAACTCTGCTGAAACTAACAGAAAAGATTTAATTATTGAAGAAGAAACAGATTTCTTTAATGAAATATTTATGAATCAATTCACTGTCAGTTTTGTCCAGTGACCCACCAACAATAATCATTAACCTTCACCGATTACTGATCTGCAGCTGCAGGCCCAAGGAAACAGAGACCTCGTTCTCTGCAGTCTGCAGGTAAATTATCATACAAATGAAATGTCACACTTTTTGATTATGATTGTGTGATTAATGCATGCAGATGACCTTTGACCTTCTCAAACGTGAGTAGACAGTTAAGTGTTTCCTTAAGGATGACCTTCAGCAGGAGCCATTTCAGTTTTTAATTAAATTACTATTTAAAAATGAATGTTTGATCTTCAAACTTCAGACAATGAGAAATGCTTTTCATTTTATATGAAGTTAGATCAGAACCTCAATCCAGAAAAAGATTCTTCTTCTGAGGATCGCAGAGTTTTCAGTGACGAACCGTCAGAATTACAGACTGATGATCAAAGTGTTGTATTGATTAATGAACCGAGTGTCTCATCTTCTAATCTAATAAATATGAGAGACGTTCAGACTGAAGCTACTGCTTCAGTCTGGTTCTGATCCGAAGGAAAAGTTCAGACCTGCAAGGAAGAAGAAGGTCAACATGTGACTCTACTGTCGGCTTCAAGAAAGTGATCACACAGAGCACAACTGATCCTGGACATGGACCCGGACCCGGACAATATAAAGAGATATTCCACTTATTTACTACTATATATACACATGCAATATTTACACTATATCTATATATACACTGCTATCTATATATACATATACACTATATGTATGTATATATATATATATTCTGTAGTTTTTGTTTATATACAAATTTTTTACCTTCTACCTTTCTTTTGCATGCTCGACAGCATGCTATACTTATTTACTACTGTTGCTCTGTTTTAATCACCTTTACTGCTGTAACACTGCAATTTCCCCACTGAGGGACTAATAAAGGAGTATCTTATCCTGCATGAAATTCATTCTGTGACTTTTATTTTGAAGTGGAGTTCTTATTTGGTAAAACAAGCTTCTCCCTGTCGTCATGACGTCATGTGATCAGGAAGTGTTTTCACCTGGTGGACAGGTGCGTCTCTTTGGCTGAAACCCAGAGGAGCAGCAGAGACTGACAACTCAGGTACTGAATGGAACCATTTATGGTTTCGCATCAAAACGTCTGCGAAGATAATTTGATTTCAAATTAAAAAAATGAAGTCCTTACATTGCAGTGGTTGGACTGGGGGTCCTATGCTAAGGTCGAAAGGACCCAGGTCTTTCAGTCCAGGACCCCATAATCATCAAAAGACACAAAGCAGTTGTCCACGGTTTATTGTAGTGTGAGCTTGATACAAAAGCCACCAATCAATGAGTCCTCTCAGCAGCACTCCACAAAACCAAAACCTCGTTCTTTGGATCTCCAAACTGGCCAACGAAAATTAAACCAAGTGACAAAATTACTTTTATTCTCGTTGGTGTGCCTGGAGTGCGGTAGCACTAATGTAATCCCAGAAAACAGGAAGCCACGTACACACTCACTAGCCCAGACAACAGTTATTAGCATTATTATTATTCTTCCGTATCGTTTTTGATGTGCATCTCCTCCCGCACCGTTGCTGCTACAGATGCAGAAAGTACATTCAACAATCAGACCAGATTGGGAATGGTGTGCTATGTCTTTTCTCACGGAGCAGTCTTTGCACAAAACACGACATTCCTTTATATGCACTCCATCCATGGAGTGGCAGTGTGGATTGCAACCTCCTCCATAACAGCCAACATGACAGTAGAAGAAGAGTCTCTCTTCCTGTTGTGAAAGTTTGCAGAGCAGCCATGTTGCTTTCTCGCATCGCGCTGGAGACCCAGAGGCAGATCGGCGGAGAGACAAAACATCATCTAACTTGTTGATTGAAGGATTATTGCCGGCCAAACCAGAGCGGTTCATTGTTTGAGACACTGGAGAGACTAACCATGGCGGTTTGGGAGAGTTTTATTGTGATTGTGTCTAGTTTGGATAAAGTGGCAAATTGCAGCAGCTAGTTAGCTTAATGCTAGCGAGTGGCTGTCGGAGCTCCGGGACCCGGCTGTCTGCTGTCAGTCTGCCGCTGTTTCCGCGGTAACGGAACCCGGCAGATATTATCCAGGAAGCCGGAACATGATGTAAGTTGTTTAAAGATTATCTTCCAAACCACAGCTGGTTACTCTCTTTTGTCCTCCTCCGTTTTAACGTACGTTTTACTCGCGGCAGCGATCAGCTGTTTAATTGGTGCAACTTAACGATCTCTCTCTGTGTGTGTGTGTGTGTGACGTTGTCTGTTTAAAAGCCGTCTCTCTCTCTCTCTCTCTCTCTCTCTCTCTCTCTCTCTCTCTCTCTCTCTCTCTCTGTTTATAACGCTGCTTGATTGACAGCTCCTCGTTAACAGCGTTGTCTCCGTGTGTGTGTGCTCGCGCGCAACTGAGCCGTTCAAAAGTCCAAATACAGAGTGAAAATAGATCACATTCAAAATATGATTTACTACACTAAGCATGTAAACTATTGAAAAGCTTTATTTGACTATTTGTATAATTTTGTTGACGTGTTTGCTTCAACTTTCAAAGTCAGGTTGGTGAAATACTATTGATTTCCATCTCTATGTGGAACTACTGTCTGTCTCTCTCCTCCCCAACAGGTTGAGGCACATGGAGAGATGTAGATATTGAGTATATTGTCTGTTCCACTCTCAGCTAGGAGACGCAGGGCCGTTTCTGACAAGAGAGAGTGTCGACCAGGACGCCGTTCACACAGAGCACAGCAGCCCTGGGGCGTGGCCCAGGCCCCCAGCTGGCCACTCCAGGCACACCATAAAATTACTGCGGAATTTTCTAGTTATTTTTATTATTCGTGTCTGTTAACAGATGAAACCTTCGCTGTAGCTTGCAGCAACAATCTAACTATATTACAACTACACAGAAAATTTGGATTTTCTATAAACCTGATGTTTGAGCTCAAAACTAAGAGCCAATCAGCTCGTTGATCAGGTGACAGCCAGGCATTTCCCATCATGCCCTGGGCAGCCACCTCGATCTCGGGAGGTCATTGCTGCCCACGTGTGCGTGATGTCAGAGCGAGCCGGGATCAATCAGACACTAATCTAACCGGCTGCGTTGGATTGATGGATTCTGTCCCAGCCTGGCTCATCTCCAACGGGCCCGTATATATCTGACAGGTGGGCGTGCGTACTTAAAGGTGCTGGTCAGCATAACATATTAGCGTCACCTGTAGGTCAGTGGAGCAACATGAAGCCATTAGTGGGAGAGTGTAGGGTGTTGCCATAAAATAAAGATCCAGGTCGCTGCTGGAGGTCCGATACCTTTAAGGATGTTACCTGGACCTGGGACACAGTCCACACTATATCTGCTGCCATCGGTATACAGCTGTGGTATAAGTACATACTGTATGTACTTTTATATTGACAGGAAATTATGTGAAACTTGTGCCATTGAACGTCTGCACCTTTAAAATGAAAATTAATGGATTTCTGAATGTTTTTTCAAAAGTAGAATTTAACTTATTTTTTTCTCTGTTTGACTTCCACAACTGATTGATTTCATTATTTGTATCAATCTAAAATATATTTATTGATTGAGGGTTTTTTTCCCCCAATTATTTGAATGTTTCCCAGCTGCCCATCACTTAATCCTGCCAGTGACGCCGTAGTTTACAGTGTAGATGTTCAGTCTCGGATCTTTTTTGAGCTGGTTGGTCCAGATTATGTGAAGGTTTGCTGAGTCCAGGTTCTGTTACAGGAGTTGATCCAGGACCAACGTTCGGAGGGGACGTCTGTCCTTGACCTGCAGAGGAAACCGAAAGTAGGGAAGCAGACAGGATAGAGCATCATATGGTGGAAATCCAGATGACAGACAGACTTACACACTGCACAGAGACCAGAACTGGACCTGGTCCAAGTCCTGATCCTGAATTGTCTTATGGGGCTGTTTTCAGTCCTGCAGATCAGATTCTGTCCACCATCGACTCTGACGCTCTGCTGACTGCTGCCTCACCTGAGGAAGGGGAGGGGGATGAAATTGTGAAGATGAAGCCTCATCGGGAGCTGAGAAACAGCAGCAGCTGTGTTTTACTGGAGAGACAACGCAGGTACTGAAATGATCTCCTGGACTTTTATTGTGAAGTTGAACTTCCTAATAATGCGGCTCACATTATGGGGGATCCCTCTCACCCGGCCCATATGTTGTTTGAAAACCTTCCTTCGGGTAGGAGGCTGCGGAGCATCAAGGCCAAAACAACTAGACTCAAACGCAGCTTCTACCCACAGGCAGTGAGACTGGTGAAGTCCAGGTCTTGCAAACTAACTTGACTGTGTGTTACTGTGCTTTGTGCTGTTTTTTAGTTTTTAGTTGTTTTAGTTTTTAGCTGTTTTAGTTATTTTAATATTTAGTTATTATGTACTGTGTATTGTGTGCTCTTGGTCCTGAGAACATATTTCGTTCATGTGTAAACATGTAATGACAATAATAAATCTTATCTTCCTATGTTACCATTTATATAACACGAAAAGACCCCTGCTGGATGAGATCATCACTGCGGTTGCATGATCAGGAAGATGTATGACCTGTCCTGTCCTCATGTGACTCCTCACATGACATAAAATGATGTAATCTCTGACAGGAAACGAATAACTCAGAGCTGCGCCACGCTACGACAGCTACTACCCACAATTCACAGCGGCCGCGTTGACATGGTAACAGTGCTGGAGACAACGGTGGCTTTCCTGGAGACGGTCCAGGAATTGGTCCCATCCGAAGACCCAAAAGTACAGGTACGACACCATGAAATAGTCCCAGCCCAGGATCTTATTAATATGTTATTTTATATAATAGAAGTGCAGCGTTCTTCAGGGCTCTGTTGTCAGTACAGCTGCTCACTGTACTTTTAATCAAAGAAATTCAGAAAATAGAGCATTTGTTGGGGAATATTTTCAGTGGCGGATGAATCCACATGTGGTGCTGTAGTGAGTATTGGGGTAGCAGGACAGTGTGTGTTTTCACACGTCGGGCTGTGGTGTGTTTGAAATGTGGAATATCACAGTTTAAGGTGGAAAACAGTCTGACAGAAATAATCAAATAAGTGAAAATGATCTCAACATTCACGCCTCCATTTTTGGATCTGTGGGCATATGTCAGCTGTGTCCTCCTGCTGAGCTTCGTGCTGATTGGCTGCTGCAGAGTCAGGAAAGCAGGGAGGCTGGACACAAGATGGCCGCTGAGCAGCAGCACCAGGAGGAGGAGGAGGAGAAGAAAAGGCTCAACAGGTGAGACAGATCACCCGAAGTGACGTACGAGCTCCGTGAAGTCAGATCTGTTTGAATAAGATGCTGAAACGTGTCCTGCAGGAGGAAGAAGGGCAGGAGACAAATGGACAGACAGGTTAAATCATGTGTTTCTGTTATCGGTGTATGTATGACACTAAAAGGAATCCGTCATCAGCTTTATCGTCTTTCAGCTTTGTGTTTCTGTCCTGCTGTTCTCTACCTACTCAGGTGAGAGACCAGCTGGGGACCTTAAGCAGCTAAAGACTCATATTTCCCCAAAAAACAGCCAACAGGGGGAATACTGATGTGGCTTCACCTGAGGGTGGAAATTAACAGCTGACTGATCACATGTTCAACATGTCAGCTAATGATGTGTTGATTTCAGTTAGTGTAGCTTTAAATGTGTTTCTGGTTTTCTTCAGCTTCATGTTGGTCTGTAAATTTGTCACATCAGACAGCCTGCTGGTCACCATGGCAACAGTCTGGAGGATGTAGTCTTAGTACTGGTACTGCATTATTAGTAGTACTGACAGTAGTAACTGTACTTAATGACCTAACTCAGTTTATAAATCTGTTGTTGAAGGAAACTCAAAGCTTTCTAGAGTTTGGGTCTTTTATTTTGATGGAGCTGATTTCCTGTAGAAATTTGAGATGCTGTTTGATTTCTGTTGTAAATTCTGTCAGGAATAAAAAGAAAATATTCAAATCAAGTAAGTCCTTTTACTTTATTTAGTATTTTCTGTTTTGTACAAAAATCAACTGCTGTGTTGTTTCCTGTTTAGAGACTCCATTATTTAAACTGCCACAGTTCAGTTTCTAATTTCACTGTTTTCACGTTTTATACTTAAATTGAAAATGCCCATAAAGCAGCTTAATAAAAATATTCAAATATAATGTAAAATATTACGTAATATGTAATTTAATATAATGTAAAATAAAAGTACTTTAATATGATGTAACTTAACGTAAAATATAATATAATGGAACTGAAGTTTAATTCTCAGTCTGACTTTGAATAAATATCTTGTTGCAGATTCAATAAAACGTTGTGGTGATGTAGGATGTGATTTATTAGAGAAGAGTGCCACCTGCTGGGTGGCACAGCACAGTCTGAGCTCTGGGTTATTACATGTAAGTTTAAAGAAAGTATCGTTTATTATATTGCTTTCATTACTGGCTGTTAATTTGTTCTGCTCGGTCTGCACGGACACGACCGGGTCAGCAGGGCGGGGCTGCAACTGAGCATGCTCAGTACACGCACGCGCACGCGCGCTCTCAGCATCACTGATGACAAAGGGTCCTCTGGGGAGACGCGCCGCGCGTGATCGCGTCCTCCGCTCTCCTGCTGCTGCAGACAGAAACAGACAGACAGATTCGAGGTGAGACAGACAGACAGGCAGGTGTGTCGGAGAGGATGCGCGCGGCGGGCAGCAGCTCGCGGTGATTGTCAGACTGGTACCGAGAGGCGGAGCGCGAGGAGCAGACCGGACACCATGAGCTGCAACTGGGGCACCGAGCTGTGGGTACGTACACCTGCTGCACCTGCTGCACCTGCTGCACCTGCTGCACCCGGACTGATTCCCTAAGGACCCGGTAACCTGCTAACACGCTAACCGGGTTTACTCGGTAACCGGAGGGGGGGGGGGCTGTGTGTGAGTGAGAGGCCCTCGTGCTTCTGTCTGGTCTGCCATAGCAACACGGTGAGTGACGACAGCGGCTCGCGCTCTGCGCCCTCCATGATGCTGCCGCAGCGCGCGATGCAGACAGAGCCCCCCCAACCCCTGATCTAACCAGGCTCTTATTAATGTATTATGTTAGTATAATATATTATCAATGTGCAATATTAATTTATTGTCATGTGTTCAACCTGTTAATACTTGATTTATTTTACTCTACATGTAATATCATCACAAACTCAAATTTCATAGTTTGAGTATTTCTGCAGTCAGTCTGTAGTTCAGTCAGTAGTTTGGTCGATTAATAGACTGCAGTACAGTCTGTCAGTAGTTGTAATTGTTGGGTCTCCGTAATAAAGAGTCGTTCTGGACCTGCTCTATATGGAAAAGTTCTGTGATAACTTTATATGGCACTATATAAAATAAAACTGAATTGTATTGAAATGATTAATTGATCATCTAAATAATCTAGTTCTAGCAGCTCTATACTTTTTGACTATGTGAAGCAGAACTGAACTAAAAGTCAGATGTTGCATTCAGGTTGATCAGCTGTAGAAACAAATTTAATGCCTCCATGAAGAGAAAAACCTGAAGATTGGTGTCCGTGTGGAGACGCATGCTGATTTTCGTCTTCTTTTCAGGATCAGTTTGATAACTTGGAGAAACACACCAGCTGGGGAATCGACTTTCTGGAGAGATACAGCAAGTTTGTTAAAGAGCGAGCCGACATCGAGCTGAGCTATGCCAAACAGATCAGGTACCATCATCACCTGCATGTCGCCTGTTTCCACCTATTTCTCTTTACATGCCTCTCTCTCCACCTGTGTTCCTCTCGCTGTCTGTCTGCAGGAGCCTGTCTAAGAAGTACCATCCTAAGAGAAGCAGAGAGGATGAAAGCAGGTCAGTCAACATGTTTCATTATTTTATGGGTTAACCAAAAGTCAACCCTTTGTCTTTCAACGCAGGACAAGAACTCAAACTCAAAATCAAAATCTCAACATCAGAATGAAGCTGTGGTGAAGAAATGTCACTCATGGATAAAACTACTAACCAACACAAGCCACCATGATCTGACAGACACAACACAGGCACAAACAAAGAGTAACATTTTCATTTTGGAATATAAACCAATAACTGAACTAACAATTCAGCCCAGAACTAGGCATGATGGGATATGTGTGCAGGAAAATAGAGGATAGAGGCAAATGGATTCAAATACCACATTTATGGTCAAAATATTTTTTTGTATTCCTGCTGTAATCTTTTGATGTAGCTTTTATCTATTGGGGTCAATTAGATTGAAACTTCAGTAAAACACCAATTCAGCATTGGGTGGGCGTCATCTGCCTCCACCGGTTGGGTAGAGAGAGAGAAAAAGATATTTGTGGGGGGGGGGTAGAGTGAGAGCAGGATGAAACAGAACACACAGTAGCACAGTACAATTACACATACAGATGAAAGGCAATTCCAGCTACAATGTTACTGATAAATTAAAGTTAAAATAAACAACCAAAAGTATCAGCAGCACAACAGCTAATAACAGTAGCAGAAGCAGGCGGTCCGCATCCACTCGACCAGACCCGTGTGCATCCAGACTCCGCAGAACCAGATCCCAGAGAGAGAGAGAATTGTAGAATGTATTTATTTAACCTGCTTTTCTGTAAACCTTCACTGATAGTATTTAATTGATAGTGGTTCTTAAAGTCAATTAATATGGCAGCATGCCAGAAAGTAATTGGTTACACCATCCCTTTCCCATTGGATCAGTATTACAGGAACTCTGTTAGCCTGACCGTTAGCCTGCCTCACAACAGGCTAGTAACTGAGTTTGAACTATGCTGAATGTGCTCTATGGAATATTAGCAACTGAAAATGAGTCCGACTAACTGAAATAAACCTGCATTATCTGCTAAACAAAATCTTTTTACATCTGTATGTGTAACTGTACTGTGCTGCTGTGTGTACTCATTCACTCACCCAACCCAACCGGTCGAGGCAGATGACCGCCCATCCAGAGCCTGGTCGCGGTTCTGGTTCTTGCCACTATCTCCTAGTGCTGCTCATGGTGGGAATTGTTGGGTCTCTGTACAAACAGAGTCAGTCTGGACCTGCACTATATAAACAAGTGCTATGATGATCTGGCACTATATAAATAAAACTGAATTGAATTGAAATTTAATAAACTAGCTTTATGGAAGTGGGTTCTGGTTACTCCCCATATGATGGGGATGTGATGATGAAAACTCCCTCAGGTGAACATCATGCTCATTGGAGATGAGCCAAGCCGGTGCAGAATCGATCCCCAGCGACCTCCGCACCATACAGCCAGTTAGATTTATGTGCAACTTGATCCGTCTCACTCTGACGTCATGCACATGTGGGCGGCGATGACCTCATGAGATCGAGGCGGCCGTAGTTTTTAGAGCCGGGTGCAGCAGCTGCTCTCAACTTACTGCAGGACGCAGGGCATGATGGGAAACTGACCAAAGAGCTGATTGTCTCTTAGTTTTGACCACAAACACCACATTTTGTAGAAAATCCTAATTTTCTGCGGTTGTAATTACACACAAAATTATTACACAGAAAATAATAAAAATAATAATATAGGTTATTTCAGTCATAACTATCCGAACGTAGTCTGAAGACTACAGGTGGAACTAAGGGGCTGCTGAAAACTGTCTGACTTTCCTACTGTTGCTTGTTGCAGCGCCCCCTGCTGCTGCCGCCTGATCTCCTCCACTTTCCAGATGAGGCACAGTTAATCTCCAATGAGCTTAATGACTCAGAGCTGATAGGTGGATGCTGGGTAGAGGTGGAGTTTAATGAAATATTAAATGAACTGGCTTCTAGTACAGGCCTCTGATTGGTTGTTACAGGTACTCCTGGTGTGCAATTGGTTGTTACAGGTACTCCTGGTGTGTGATTGGTTGTTACAGGTACTCCTGGTGTTTGGCCTTTGCAGCAACTCTGCGTCAGCTGAATGAACTTTCAGATCAGAGAGAAGAACTTGCTGAAAACCTGAACACCCAGATCGTGTCTGAACTGACGAGATACACACAGGAGCTGAAGACTGAGAGGAAGACTGTGAGGACACACACACACACACACACACACACACACACACACACACACACACACACACACACACAAATGTGTGTGTATA
>JAVQJF010082506.1:0-34493 GCA_036023855.1 Gadopsis marmoratus | reverse complement strand
GCCAATTTTGTCTTACCATGTACTTTGAAACGGCTGGTTTCCAAATCTTATTGATTAATTTCCTTTACGGAGCGACCACACCGTCACGCTGTAGAGACTCCAGCATGCTCACACACCACTAGGAATAAGAACCCAAAATGCACCGGGAGCAACAGCACCAATACTCCGCTTTACTGCCCCCTTGTGACCAACATCAGTGATGAACCAGATTGTGACTTCTCACAATCTGGTTCACATAGTGTTTAACTATTTCCTTAAACAAAAGAACACAGCCTATTAACAAACTTTCAGGGCTACAGTAACCCCAAGTGGAAAACTACTAATTGTGTATGAGTAGAATTTACCACCCGGCTACAATTAATATACATTTTTGTTGTTTGGTCGAGCTTCACATTAAGACATAGTACCGTGTTTATGTTACATGCTAGTTATAGTTTGTTTTACTTTGTTTTTAGTTTGTCTTTGCTTGATGGAATCTCTACGTACAGTAGAATGACAGGGTCAAATTAAATGGACCCTCTGGTGTTCCTCTCACAAGGTTTTCCCAGGGAATAACACACACACATGAGTTTTCTCAGACTAAGCCTGTTCAGCTAAACTTTGTGAGATTTAAGAAGGAATATACTGTGATGTCAGTCAATTAATCACAGGCTTTTTGAAAGAGCCCATTATTTCTATCAAGCTAAGAAACCGTTCAATTCAAATCAATTCAGTTATATTTACATAGCCCATAGTTATCTCAGGACACTTTCATATAGAGCACATCTACACTGACTCTTTCTAAACTTCTAAAATATATTTGGTTGCTCAATTAAAATATATATTAACACCCCCAGCCCTCTATCATTCACATTCACAATGATAGCCTCTCACTCACACTTATTCTCAAATTCTGTGAGCTCTCAAGCCCTCAGACACTTCCTCAAATTAAATCTCAACAAAGTTATCAAAACTGTATAAACTGCTTCATCCAATTACCGTTCTCCCAGTGCTTCCCTACTTCCTAGTAACCAATTATACCACTTTAACAACTGGACTGGAAACGAAACAGCCGGCCACAAATGACCTACTCCAGTGCTCTCATTGGCTGAAAAGTTGTGGCACAGTGTACTGTGACATGTTGAGCGAGTGTGTTATCACAACCTGAGAGAGGGCAAACAAGGAGATAAATGTATTTGCCACAGAATATATTTTAGTTTGCTCAAATTTAATAAATTTAAGTAATTTAAATATTTTTTCTCTTTTTTGGTATAATAAAAATAATAAACTTTCATTGTGGAGAGGCTATTAGAGAACGTATCAAAACAAGTACAGTGCTTCTTCATAAAATACATGAAGGACAAAACAAACATGCAAGTCAGATAAAATCTGGACAGTTTTTAGAACAGACTTCTGACTCAGACAGCCTTATTTCCTAATAATTCCTTGTACTTTATGTGCTTGTAAAAAGCTCAGAACTGAGGCACAAATATATCTGCGTAGAGGTGCACACTGAGTAACCTGAACAATCCAACACATCAGTCCTGTAATAAATCAGACCTTTGTGATGCTTTTTTACTAAATGCTGATTCAACCCTATGGTGCTTCTTTAGGCTATGATGTTGTGGTGTAGATTGTAGATTTCTTCCCACAACATTTTATTTTTTGCCTTTTCCACAGTGAGCGTTCGCAGCTCTCGGGGTCTACCTGCCGCGCACCTGTTCACTTCCATAAACTGCATTCACCCACAGAAACTGCTCACAACAACAACCTCACAGCACAGACGGCTCCTGGACCATGTAGCTGCTATTTCCCAACATTGCTAACACACCTCTGCACTTCAAAGAAAATGTAGTATCCAAGGAGGGATTTTGCTGACCATGCACTTACTCTCAAAATGCTTTTTTTTTTCAAATACTGACACATATTCCCAGCCGGGTGTCTCCAGGTACGCACAAGTTCCTATGACACCGTGATAAAAGCTGTGACGGGAGACAGTGCAACATGTCTGACACTCTGGCTTCTGTCTTTGCAGAGAGTAAAAACAACCTCTGTGGCTGCCTCCTGGAGCGCCTGAAACATGGCACAGTAAGTTAGACACACACACACACACACACACACACACACGTAATAAACTGAATGCATAAAAGCTTTTGTGGTTTTGTGGCAAACTTTATAACTCAATTTAAGCAAATATTCAGAAGCACAGTATATAAAGATAATTATGAAACACACACACACACACTGCCAGATTGGTCAGTTCATTTTAACGCAAAGTCCAATGTGCACAAAACATCAATGGCCTTTTGTACTGGACTAGAGGCGACATATTTAAGTGCACAAGAAAACGATAAAGAACAGAAACACATGCCGGTACAATCATTTCCTGATCATGTGCTGACATGTGACTGCGTAGCGTCCAGAGGGTGCAGAAGAAGACCAGCACCATGTCCCTGACCATCTCCTCCTCCTCTGCATCCTCCTCTCGTGAACACTCCTCCTGCTCCTCCTCCTCCTCCTCCACCTCCACCGTCCTCGCGCAGAGACACTCCAGCCTGGTGCAGCCACTGTGCGTCAGCCCCCAGAGGGTAATCACGTCTCATTTGACAGACATGGCGATTGCATGTTAACTCAAATTTGTGAATGATACTCCTGGGGGAGACGACATTGACTTGAACTTTTGAACTTTGGTCATAATTAACATTGTAGTCTGGGACCAAGATCAGTAGCGACTGTGTATAATTTACTAACCCAAAAAGTGGATTTAGCGTTTAACAAATCAAGTCAAATGATCATTAAACAATTAAATACATTCTTTTCCATTTCCAGACTCAGAGTCCCATCTACAATCAACAGTATTCAGGGAATGGAGTGGCCCCTACTTTTGTAAAGGTAAAACACGCTCACTCTATTACCCAGATGTTTATACTGTAAATGAATACAGAGCAAAATAATACAGAAAATCAAGTGAGAGATTACAATGAAGCAATGATATGCTTCAGTACTGCTCTTTCTCTACCCTCTTTCCGTTTCTCCGTCTCTACCTCTGCCAGTGCCTCCATGATGTGTCCACAGTGAACGGTCAGCTGGTGGTCCTGGAGTGCAGACTGAGGGGAACTCCCCCCCTGCAGGTCATGTGGTACAGAGAGGACGATCAAATCCTGGACTCCGATGACTTTAGGATACTACGCAAGAGTGAGTGTGCTGTTTGCGTGTGTGTTTGGCAATGACTTGTTAAACATCTTGCATCTCAGCTTTGACTAGCATGCAAGTAATGTATGAACCTGAACTTCATGACATGAAATGCTCTCCTGTAGCCACCAGATAATATTATACTGTGGGTAAAGATCCTCACCCTATAGCTACAATACGTTGCTCAAACTGTTGCTCACAGCAGTAGGTTTTGGAGTTTACGGCTGACACTGAGTCAGATCAGAGATGTTGTAGAAGAGCTGCTGCAAAAGTCTTTTTTTTGTTCTCAGATTTATGGAGCTGCATGAACATTTTATTACAACTGGCTCCTTATTTGGAAATATTATTGCATGAAAGCAGAGGTGGAAGAAGTACAAAGTAAGACACCATGGTCTAAAACTACTAAAAATACAAGTAAAATTCCTGAATTCAAAATGTTACTTAAATAAAAGTATTATCAGCTAAATGTAATTAATAAATCAAAAGTAAGAATACTAATTATGCAGAATGGATCCTTTCACAGTGTCATATTATTATAGGATGTTATATTGTTCTGTTTTTCTAACTAACAAATACGTGTAGTTCCAATTTTTGATACTTTGCATACTGCTTGGTAGACTATTAGTATAGTACTGCATCATATGTTTTTATATGTTTTTTTAATGTAAAAAGTAATTGTAAATGTCAAATAAATTTAGTAGAGTAAAAAGTACAATATCTACCTTTGAGTAGAAGTATAAAGTAGCAAAGAATGGAAATACTCAAGTAAAGTACAAGTTTGTAAATATTGTACTCAAGTACAAATCAAATCAAATTTTATTTATATAGCGCTATATCATAACAAAGTTATCTCATAGCACTTGTAAATATAGAGCAAGTTCAAGCCAACTCTATATCTACAGAACTATACTTGAGTAAATATTCTTAGTTACATTCCTCCACTGCATGGAAGTAAAACGTATTCATCCCTCATATGCACGGCACAGCTGCTTAGAGATTCAGTTCAGGTGTTAAGCAGCATGGATTTATTTCTGGTGACGAGTTCGATTAAAAGAAGAAATTACTTTTGTCTCTTCTTGTTTTTTCCAGAGGCCAGCTCTGCATCAGTGCCAGGTACGGAGTGAATACAGGTTATATGTTAATGGTTTTTAAAGAAGTGAGGGAGGCGAGTCCCGAGATAAATCTGAGGGGTCACAAGACAATTAAAGGGATGAGAACGAAAAGACAAAACAGATTGTTTATGTTTTCTTACCCTACTCTCAATTTTAGTTGTGTTGGAGGTTAGAGGTTGGAGTCCAATGGTTCAAAGCTATTGGACTGCTATATGTTGTTATATTTCACATCATAGATTAAGTTTAGTGTCACAATTGCTCTCAGTCGGTGGTGAAAAACGGCTGACTGGTTGTTTGCAGCCACGTCAGCTCACAGTTTTACAGTATGTGTCTTTCATGTTCAACAAACATATTCCCAAACAAACTAGAGACGACTCTGCAGCAAATAAAATCTTTCATCACTGGACTGTTCAAATACATATTTTAAGAAAAACCTTTATTTTGTAGTAGGATAAGATAATATTGGCACTGAAACGTAGCACACTAGCGGCTCCATGTGGAAGCGAGAGGGAGCAGCTTGAAAATAGCAAGCGTGAGACTTTGTAACTGCTTTTTTGGTGATGTTTATCAAGGAATACAGGACAAAATTATCATTGATAAATGTAATGTACCCTTGTGATGAACAAGTGCTTTCTCTCCGATTTCAAGAGAGAATTTGTATTTGACTGCTAAATTTGTATTTGTCGCCTCTCTCTTAGTGCAGCTGTGGTCCCATGAGGAAATTAGACTTTTCATTCAGTGAAAAAATCCCAATTTATGTTCTTGCAGAGGAGCTGTGTACACTGGTGATCACTGAGGCCTTTCCAGAAGACTCTGGCCTGTTTAAATGTGTGGCCCACAACTCCTTCGGCACGGTCTCCTGCTCAGCAATCCTGGAAGTTTACAACGGTTAGATGTCCATTCATATATCACCGTAACTTATCTCTTAGGCTACAAGTTTGCCTGGTGAACTGTATGGCACAATGAAAATGACCATCTCTTGCTTTGCAGACCTGGAGGAGCAGCTGGAGATAGAGGCCAAAAAGGAGGAGGTGTTCCAACAGGAGACCTCCTCCTCCCGAAAGAGCTGCGAGGGCTTTCCCTCTGAGCTGCCTGACTCCATGACCCTTCCCCCTCCTGAGTGGCCTGACAGCCCTCTCGAAGATAACACCCCTGTTGCAGAGTGAGTAGCACACGCCATTATTACAAACCAATGATGAACTTTTATATTGCTATTAGTGAAACACGGGGGAAAAGTCAAAACCTGGAGGAAGGACCTCTGATCCTTGACCATTTCATTTGATTGACTTTATTATAGTTAAAAAAAACAATTCATCCTTTCAGTTCATGAAAGAAAGTAAGTAATAATAATAATGATAATAATCTTCATTTAAAGAGCACTTTTTTCCAAAACCAATTTTACAAAGTGCTTCACAACGACAATACAACAGCTGATCATATCCTCCTGAGACCCAGCCTATTCATTTATGTCCTCTGTAGTTGACATTGGTTTTCGGTCTATATCTTTTGACTCATTTGAGCTCCCCTACTAAGTCCTGATGTGCTAAATAGATGACTGGCATTTCCAATGATATCTCATGTGTTTGGGTGGAATGACGGGAACACTGATTTCATGCTGAGACAAAAAAAAGTTAAAATGGAAGATACTTTGAGGCCAGTGAGAGCCTTGTAAGTCAACAATAATATCTTCAGATCTATTCTAAAACATGCTGGGAGCCAGTGCAAAGAGGCCCAAACAGGTGTAATGTGATCACTTCTCTTGGATCTGATTAAGAGTCTGGCAGCCGAGTTCTGTACAATCTGGAGTCGATTAATAGTTTTTTGACTATGGCAGGTGAACAGACTGTTACAATAATCTATGCGGGGAGATAAATGCATGTAAAATAATCTCCGTATCTTTAAAAGATAAAATGGATCATAGTTTGGCTGTATTTCTAAGGTGATAAAAACAAGACCGCACAACTTTAGTTATGTCCTGTTCAAAGCTTAAATTACTGTACTGAGGTTCTTAGCCACAGGCTTAATGTATTCCACCAAGGAACCATCAAATGGCACTATTTGTTTTGTAATGTTCTCGGGGCCAATTACAACAATTTCTGTTTTGCTAGAGTTAAACTGCAGAAGTGTATTTATTCATCTGTTCATTTATTCACTCACTAACTCATTTACTCATTTGTATTGGTACAATGCAGTGGGCTTGAAGTGGGTAAAAAGTTCAGGAACAAACGTTTCAAAACAATTAAGTCCGTTTATACTGTTGTAGTTCCTCTTCGGATCCGAACGAGGTCGCTGTTGTATTATTCTAAAATTGTGGAACTGGCCGAATTTTCAAGTTCACTTTTCTTTCTTTCTTTCTTTCTTTCACGAGACCTACCTAATGAGACAGAGTGAGAACTTAATGGTGATGATTAGGACACTATATTAATTAAACATATTAATGAGAGAGAGAGACGCAGTGTTTGAGCTTTAAAACACTAACGGGCATAAAACAAACGCACTGAATAAATGAAAAGGCACCGCGGCTCAGGCTGCGTAAAGGTGCAGCTGTGGTGACGACGCTGAGATTTCGGGAAATTAATCCAATCAGCTGGACCCCGCGCAGCCCCGTGTCTTCGCGCGCGCGCGGTGTCACCTGTTGCGGTCCAGCCTCGCGCTTCACACCGGAGTTTGTGTTCCGCTCCGCGCAGCCGGGACCGTTTCATTTAATTCCGCCGGTCCATGACGTTTAAGCACAGCGGCGCAGGAGCGTTTCACCAGGTAGGAGACTGTCCGTTTGTGTCTTTACGCAGGTTAATTAACTGCTCAGATTGGCTACTTGGGGAGTCACAGTTTTAACCTCTAGTAATGCACACTGGCGTTCATGTTTAAACAAGCGAATTTTCCCTTCCTTGTTTATATCATGGGAACGCAGTGTGCTATGTCCGCCTAAAAAGGTCAAACTATGTTTAGAGCAACTTGGAAAGTGAACTTTAGTCTATTTTGGGGCTTTGTGTCCTCTGGCTCGGCGATCTTTCAGACTTGCTAGCAGGAAAAGGCCGTCAGGTAATTTTCATTAACGACGTTATCTTTGCAGACGTTCGGTAAAAAAATGTCGAGTACCGGTGAAAGCTCCCCGTTACGAATGTGCTGTGTCCTCTACGCTCTCGTGACTGTTACGTTTCCCGAAAGTGTAGCTGAAAGTGTGCCCCGAAAAATAAAATGTCAGTCGAAGTTTTTGTTTGTGTATATGGTAGTAAACTCGAGGCCTGGTTGTACCCGTGGAGGTGCTGTGGTTGAAGCCCGGTGTGTTGGACTTCAGGTAGGGAGGTGTTAGTGTGTGACACCTCTCCACACGCATCCAGTTAACCTAAACTGAGCTGAAGATATGATTTTAACCTAACCCTCACTTTTCTGGGTGAATCAGCTTAGAGAAGCTTGTGTTATGTTGGCTCTGTGCCGGACAGCCCTGGAACCTTAGAATGGGCCATGAGCTCATCATGAGGGGGCTGCGTGTCCTTCAGGCTCCATATAGGTTTGCACTATCCAAAATGATAGGGAATATATACAAAAAACAACCATGTGAGGAGTTTAAAGTGACTGATTTAACAAGCCTTCACCCCCTATCATATAGAATGACTACCTAGCACTACTTGTGATGAATACAGTGCTGTTTTCCAGTTTTGGATATTGTACCACGAGTAAAATCTCAACCTATGAGGAATACTGGATACAATATTCCAAAGTAAATGACCAAAAGTGACGAGTGCCACAGTTGAGAAGCCTCAAGATAACTTGACTTCAAATCCAGTGAGTGTTTGATGGTGTGAAGTATGTTTGGCTGAGTGTAATATATCCACTGACTCTGTCAGTGTCCCGGGCTAGTATCTCATCCGTAACGTTAAGTGCAGACATGGCGTCGGACGGTGTCCTTCAGAATCTCCCCTTCCTCAGGGTGGCAAACAACAGTTGTTCACAAAATGTTGGCAGCAGTCTGGCCTTTAAGGTCATGGTGAGGTTTACTATGAAGTTCATCTGATAATTTTATTGATTTGATTATTGGATGAGAAACTAAGTTAGTCCCTAATGTGTGGTGCTTCTGTTGGTGTGGACTTTTTCCCTTCTGGTAAAAATAGAATTCTCAGGTAACGGATGAGTGTGTAGTTAGTATGGTCGGGTAAAGATGACTTTAACATGTGAAAATGAATCCTTTTTCTTTTGAGGTTGCTTTGGCACGCCGTTGAGTAATTCTGTAGTGTTTTTTTGTACAACCTAATTCAGATATTGTTATTTCTCAGAGGCTGCTTCATTGCCCTGTGGCCACAAAAAGTTACTTTGTGGCCAACAAAACTCCATGTAAGTGGCCACGAGTTTCATCGCTACACTGCAAGCCTTCACCAAAGCAAAGTTACGTTTCCACAAACATCCCAATTCCTTAGGAAGGAAATGTAGATTGTGAACTAAGACTGTGAGAATATATGCACCATATGTTTACAAAGAACTTGAGTTTTCAATTTAAATTAATTATATTATAAAAATATATTTTTATTCTGTTGAATGTCTTTTGACTGTTAAGGAAGGTTGTATTAAGTTGCGTTAAATGGCCTTTTCTGGATTGTTTTCACATGTCTTGGTGGACCATGCGGCCAGTGCTTAAAAAAATCTTAGAATCTATCCCTGCGTTGATATTGTGGTCACCGGTCGTACAGAGGACTTAGGACAGCTTAGCGTGCTCCTACCCACAATGCTGTGAAGTGTGTTAGTTACACGGGTTGGGTCACCAGTAGAGTGTCTGCACCTGCTAGCTGACGTCCGAATTCTAAGACCAATATAGCTCTGCCCACTTAATGACACAAACACTTACACACATACACTGTATACCATCACAGTACTAAATCGCAGACACATGCACCACTTTCACATAGTACTATTTAAAGCATTAAAAAGTACAACACATACTGATAACGCACTCTCTCACACTTGCAGAATGTGACCATTAGGCCATCGGTTATTGTGATTGCCTCATCAGTGACAGGTGTAATTAACAACATTAACCATTGCTGCATTCATGTGTGACACTTCCAGGACCGTCACTATCATGACTTCCTGGGAGAGTTAAATGTTATTAGTAACACCTGTGCTCCCTCTGCTATGACAAGTCAAAATGTCTCCTGTAGAGCCTGACCGAAAACATCAGTATATATGCCGGTCAATAATTAACAAGAACTTGAACTACAGAAATACCAAATATATATTTCAATTAATGCAGGAACAGTTCATGGTACATAGCGACAATCCACATTACCACTACGGTTTAAAGTCTGTGTATTGGCAATAAGCATGACGCGAAATGAATCTTCAGAGGCTGTAACTCTATTTTAAAATGTTTACTCTGAACAAAATAAAGTTACAAAGATTCTCAACTTGGCACAGCACTTGAACAGTTTTGCTCCACATACTGATAACTGAAGGAGTATTTCACCTTTTTTTCCCTACTAAGTCACTACATGCATCTCAGATAATGTGAAACCCACTACCAGAAATTTGGGAGTTCTATTTGATTCAGATCTGAGCTTTGCACCACAGATTACAACAGTTGTCCAGTCCTGCTTTTATCAAATAAGAACCGTGTCCAGAATAAAACCAATGCTCACACACTCGGACCTGGAAAAAGTCATTCATGCACTTGTTTTCTCGAGACTCGACGACTGTAACTTCCTCCTTCTGGCATCAACCAAAAGTTACTGTCTCACCTCCAACTAGTTCAGAACATTTTTTTGTATTTTTTTTGTTTTTATGTCATCTTTTATTGGTTATATTTTTATTGCAACTATTTCTTTTATCTTGCTTCCATTTTTAATGCTTTGTTTCTGTTTATTTTCTGAAACTCCTGTCTTTGCTTTGCCTGCCAAAGCACATTGTAAACTCTGTTTTTAAAGGTACTATATAAATAAAGTTATTATCTTATCAACTCTTAATATGGCTCTTACACATAACAGGTAATCTTGCTAGTTCCCCCCCAAAGAGAACTAGCAAGATTACGTTCAACTTTTAAAATGTCCCAGTCAGATTTTATATTGTTCACATTTCTTTAATAACAAACTTTAAGGGATTCTCAAACTAATTCTATTTGAAAAGAAATTTCTGCTAATATATCATTGTTTTTTACTTATTTATTTTAGTTTGTTGGTTTTTAATTCTCAATATTGGCATCTGCATCTAAAAATATAGGTTGGACTAGAGCTGCAACTATTAGTCGATTAGTCTCAAATTGATTGCCAGCTATTTTGATAATCAATTAATTGTTTCAGTAATAATGTTACCCCTTTTCTGGTTCCAGCTTCTTAAATGTGAGGATTGTTTGCTTTTCTTTGTGATTTATGACCATAAATGAAGAGTCTTTGGGTTTTTGACTGCTGGTTAAAATTGGAATGAGCATTTTTCACAATTTTTAAAAAAATATTTTATAGAATATATGATTAATCGATAATGAAAACAATCGTTAGTTGCACTCATATGTCAGACACTAGACCGCATCATCCAAGGAGGTTTTAGATTTCCGTTTGTCTTTTAGTTGATGGAAAATATCAAAGCTGACTTAATAAATCTGAGTGAAATTTGGTGGAAAATTAGTCCTTTGCCCAAGGAAGAACCAATTAGTGTAGATGGCACCACCATGTGGACACTTAACATTGTGCTAATTACTTGCCTGTGAGGTATAGAATCAAAATTCTTAATTTTTGGACTATTTGTTCTATCGTGTGTCCATCCATAAAGGGCCATTTCCAACTACACACATGTTCTGTCATTTAGAAACCATTCTTTTTCATCACTCATTCTCTGAATATCGGGGTGGGACCACAATATCGATGCAGGGATAGACACTAATATTTTTAAGGACTGGCCCAACGGGCCATCAAGCACCTAATTTGGTGGTCAAAAGACAGTCTTGGTGGCCCAAATGTAAGTACAGAACAATGCAGAAAAGGCAATTTTACACAACTTCACACAGCCTTCCTTAATTGTGACACTTACACAGACATTAACAGAATAAAATATTTTTTTTTTTTAAATAATAAACACATTTTAAAGTTCGTGAACATATGGTGCATATATTCTCTCACAGTCTCAATCTTCAGATTTGGGATGTTTGTGGAACTGTAACTTTGCTAAGGCAAAGTATATCCAGTATAGGGATAGAACTTGGGGGCCACAAAGTAGGTTATTGTGGCCATGGGCCATAGGGCCATGATGAATGTTGAACCCTGTGTAGGGTAAAAACTTGATTGTCCATCAGAGTATTTTAAGCCAGATGCTAGATTCCAGTCTCAGACTCGTAGGTCAGCTGATGCTGGCTGACCAAAACTGTCAGGAGAAATGCAGAATCACAGTGAGCAAGTGTGTGTTAGTAAATGAGTGTGTGAGAGAGACTGCTATTGTCATTATGCTCCCGTGGTAGTCATGGGAACAACATTCTTTCCTAGTAGAAGACCAGTCAGGCTTGGTATGACAGGAAGAAAACTACTGAGTGGGTCGAAATGGGAACAGAACCACTGATATCTGACAGTCCCAGTAGTATGACAGCTGTAATGGAGTACACATACTCAGTAGTTAAAGATACTTAATCATTGAACTGAACTGCAGTTGACATTGATTTTTGATGTTCAAAACCTCAGCTGTGGATGGTGCGTACGGGCTGGGTCACAACATCGACAACTGAAATAATATCGTGGTGAGGTGTCTGACATAACCATCATTTGGTTCAGAATCAGTGTTGGGTGAGTGTGGCGCTAACATGGCAACCACTGAGAAACAAGATATAATTAGCATTTTGTCTGATTTCACGTTAGGTTGGGTAGCCTCCTGTATATAAAGAAAGAAAACGTGTCTCCACTTCCTCCCACTGTACAGAAAGCCAAATATCTCTTATACGGGCACTGCCATCATGTGCTGGTGATGTCATTTGGAGCCTGAGCCAGTAGTGATCCAGGGTGGAGCATGTTATCAGAAACATGAACACCTGAACATACATCAGTGTGATAAGAACTACCTAAAATGACAAAAATGATCTGTTTTCAGTTTGGCCAATGCCCCATATGCTAACATGGAGGGGGCGGGGTTTATGACCCATACCGCAACCAGCCACCAGGAGGCAATCCCTGGATGTTTTGACTTCACCTGTGGGGAGCTACTGTGGTCCAGAGATGCAAAGTGATAACACTGAATCCACATAGCTTGACTCTATTAATCAGAAGACCCAGGCATGTTGTAGTTCTCCATGCAAACACTCATCTTTTACCCAACTGGATGCTTGCACTCCTATACTGAGGAAGATTTTTGGACTAAGTTTGGTGCCTGAACATTGAGAATTCCTAGTGTCATTTCTACTCTTTTGTATTCAAATCTTTGCTAATGCAAATGTTTTTATCTGTCAGTTTTCCAGAGCCTCAACCGGCCAACCACTCTTTTGAGGAGTCCTTTGGTCACAGCGAGGAGTGTGCTCTGAGCTCAGAGGGCCGAAGGACACCAGGGGTCACTGTTCGAGCCTGCACGCCCAGCCCTCCGCCTCCACCCTCGCCACCAGCACAAGTCAAGGAGACAGCCCAAACACCCAAGCTGTTCACCCCAAGCAAGCTCAGTTTCAGTGTAAGAACATGTCTTGTACAAAGTTTTGTGCTCTGACAGCTGCCATCATAATTAACTACTTGATATGTCATGATTAAAAGGTTAAATGGCAAATGGAAATGTACAGAAATCACCAGTTGAAGAAAATAAATGCAGTGCTGTATGCAGCCAATTTTAAATGTGTGTGTCTTCTCCCTTCCAGTCCTCACAGTCAGGAGGCAACAACATGAACCTGTCAGACCTGCCTTCGTTCACTCCCAGCACCTTCCCTCCCAGTGCCTTTAACTATGAGCGGCCGAGGCATTTCATTCAATCACAGCCTTCCTTCCAGGCACCCAGCTATGAAAGCGTTGTCAGGGAGGCCCAGGAGTTACAAAATAACTCCCAGCAGAACCTCAACAGTGCCCAAAATAGTCCAAATGTTATGGAGACACAGAGTCCAATTAAAATGTCCACACAAAGTCGTTCTTTTTCTCAAACCGACTTTGTGTCCAAGTCCTCCTTGTCGCAGACTCAGTCACAGTTTCAGTCACTAAGCTTCAGTAAGAACCAGTCCCAGTCTGTTGCCCAGACTCAGACCAACGGCACTGGCAAGTCCTCTCCCTCCTCCTCCAGTCTCAGCTCTCCTATTTCCACCCCGGCCTTTTCTGCTGCACCTCCTCTTTCCTCCACTGCCCCCTTGCTCCATCCTTCTGATGCCTCCTTCTCCCCTTTCCCGGCCTCCTCGTCCTCTCTCCCCCGCACCACCATGCGTTCCACTATCACCCTCACCCCTAGCGTCCCCAGTGCCACCGGCCTTGGCAGCGCCACCCTGCCAGCCAACCAGGACACCATGTCAGCCCCGGCTGCTTACCTCTGCTCTGTGCTGCCCTCCCACTCCGCCTTCTCCCCTTTCCCCCCCTCAAAGCTGTCCCCCAACTCCAACCACCCCTATCCATCCATCTCCCCCTCCCGTTCCCCACACACCCCCTCCAGCCCTGTCTTCCCCATGAGGGCCGCCTCCTCTCCCTCCTCCTTTCCTCAGTTGCCTCTCCCAGTGTCCCCTTCCCTCCCTCGCTCCCCTATCTCTCCCTCCTCCTCTCTCCCACAGCTCAACAGTCAGAACAGGGTACCACCTGCTGTGGTCTCCCTTCCCGCCAGCTACAAGGGGACGCCAAGCATGTGAGTCAAATGCTGCATTTCAATTCAGGGGCCGCATCCTTTTAAGACCCCAAAGACTGAACTGAGTGCCATTCTTGTCGCCTAGCAACGTTGACAGCTGCAGTTGAGGTTTGAGGTTTTTTTAACATTTGTATCATTACCTATTCGAGTGAGTTGAACCCCAATACTTGCATATAAAAGTGAAATCCTGCTCGGCCGCTGTTGAGATACCATATTCTCTTGCACACAATGAATCTTGGGATATGCTGAAAAGAAGGCTAGATTTGAAAATAGGACGGCCTTGTCGCGCCACTGTGACACAATCGGTCTTCAAATGCAGCCTTTGAAGGATGCGGCCCCTGAATTGAGACACTGCGAAAGTATACATCAATTTTGGCTTTACATGTGAAAATTCTCCACACTTACAAACAAAAAATCATAATGTTTTGAGGAGAAAAATGCATATATTTATACAGAGCGAACAATATGTGTATAGAAAGGCACCACTTGTTTAGTGTTCATGATGATTTAACAGTAAGTGAACATTGTCACCTCCTGGGAATAAATACCAACATTATTCCCCAAGACATTTTTTAGATTAATGGGCAAGGAAAAAGGTAGTCCAGTTTGACTATAACTTTCTGCAGACTTCATGATGACTGAGAAGAACCATCACAGAGGCATAAAAAAAAAACTGACCTTTTCCACAGCACTAGAGTTAGCATCCAGGCAGTTCCCACGGAAACAAACCTGGAATTCTAAAATCATGGAAGTGACTTTGACTTAGTTATGCAAATGTATGGACAATCCACGGTCTTCAAACCCATGGTAGGAATTTTTCTATTTAAACGCATGAAGCAAGCATAGCAAACGTTTCGAGGCATTGCAGTCTCTGCATTAAATACCCTTTTTTAAGAGCATTTATTAGTGAAAATGTCCACCCACATTAGTTATTTCTTTCATACATGAAGCACAACAACCTGTATAAAGGTCATAGCACATTTCCACAAGGCAGCCATGGACAGGCTTATTTCTGGAAGTGTTGGATAAAGGTGTGTTGCAGGATTAAAGTTTTTTTAGTGCCTGGTATTTTCTTCATCTTTGCTTCCATCTTGTGCTGTATTTCACTTTTGTTCCTCCCTCTGCTCTCTGTCTACCTGTCCCCCCCCCCCCAGCCTTCCCAAGCCCATCCTGAAGAAGTCTGTAGCTCCTCGGCCTTCATCCTCTCGCTCCACAGATGGAGACATCCAGGGCTCGAAAGACGCCCTCATCCAGGATCTAGAAAAGAAGCTGCGTTCAAAAGAGGCCAAGAGAAGAAACAGCCAGGTGTGTGTCCGTGTACATCCCCCCCCGACAGTGTGTGCCTGTTTGAACCTAACGGAATACATCATTGCAAACGTTTGCCAAAACACTGCGTGTGAGAAAAATAACCATTTAACAGTATAAAGCTTCAATTTTGACAGAAACTGTCCTATGAGGAGCGCATGGCTCGTAGGCTGCTGGGTCCCGACAACGCCACCTACGTGTTTGACCAAGACAGTCTTTCAGACTCACAGCTCGACCAGGTACGACAAACGTTCACGTTGGTGGACGTCGCAATAATATCAAAAATCCCTTCAACTTTTCTGACAATTGTACTGATGGGTGTTGCAGCGCTGAGCTCGCTATACAGATGTTTATATTATCTTTGGTCCAAAACCCATTAGCTTTCATTTTGCTGTTAAGGAAAGTCGGCACATTATTACCGTCATTTGGGTTTGAATAGCTACACAGGGGAGCCCCCCCCCTCCCCAGGGCCTCCTGATGGGCTCTCGAGCCCAGAGTTGAAAAAGCCTGTCAGTGCAATCAGAGGCCCCAGTAAGCTGTCTCATGCTGTCATTTTGATCTGTGGCACTTTGTGGGTGTGTGCAGGACTGTTCTGTCAAAAAGCCTCAAAGGGCTTTGCACCTTCTATTCTCTCTCTCTTTCACAAGCAACACGTGCATGTATACACACACACACACACACACACATCTGAAACCAACAAGGCTGGTCAGCGGCTATTTCTGGCCTGCTTTCTGAGAACAAGCCCCTTTCACAGGACCATTTCAGAATACACACACACACACACACGCACACCCTCTGTTGACCATTGTGGTTAGTTTTGATTTGAAACCTGTTACCTCGGCTTATGTTGATCTGTTCTCTGTTACAGCCAGATTCTCCAGAAGGAAGACACACAGGTGGACTATGGTAAATACAGTTTGTGCATCAATACTTCTCATAATTAGCCCAGGATTCCAGTCAGCATTAGAGCCTTGAACATGTGTTTTCCCATTCCTTCCAGCACTATTTAGTCAATCCAGGCAACAAAATCTGGGGGGGAAATATGATGCTTCTCAGATGTGTCCAGCTCGTGAATTTTCAGCACTTTGTGTTTCCGTCCATTTGAGTGTGATAACTGTTGCTCTGTGCAGTCATTCATGATACCTTGCACATTACATCACAGAAGCACCCATGTGAGCAGTCAATTTATACTTCAGTTTTAAAATCTCAATGTAGATGTGTGAAAGAGAATATCCACTGGGCTGAGGTAGGTTCACTAGTGTCCTCATAGACCTTTTTAGAAACTTAATTCCCAACTATATATTGCCTGTTTCTCAAGAGTTTTCAAAACTGTCTTGTATCAAAGTGACATTTATTCACTCCCAGAAGAAACACAATTTAAAGCAATGCTAATAATGACTTGTTTATATTTATGCTTTGTATTAGGAACCACTGGTTGAAATGAAACCCAAGCAAGGAACTCATAATTTTGCAACATTGCACCTTTTTAATGGGAATCGAGGTAGCAATGGGAGGATTTTATACATAAGGATCAGACATATCCAGGAAAGTATTTATTTATCCCTAATTAGAGCCTGCATTTACTTTATCTCTACATTGTGTTGTGCCATAAACATTCCTAACTCAAGTCCCTCATTTAACAGCCAAGCTGTCAGAGGACAGAAACTGAACCAGAATCGGTGTCAATGTGGTTGTTTTTGTGTGGACTGTAAAAATAAAAAACAAATGAGGTCATGAATAAATATTCTCACTTTCTCCCTGTCTCTCTCTCTCTCTCCCTGCAGGGGGAGGCACCACTCAGGGACAGATGGGAGGGGAAACGAGGGCTCAGCTATCCAGGAGAAATGTTATGCTCCTCGCTTCCTGCAGATCCCTCAAGACCTCACTGTAGAGGAGGGACGCTTCTGTAGGATTGACTTCAAGGTGAAACATGCACATGTTAACACCAAGGGCTTCAAGATTTCAAGCGTATTAATGCACTCAAGTCTACATTACTACACAACCAGGAGCTCCCTCTTGTAACAATAATGGTGTGGTCATGCAAAGGTAAATAAAGGCGTAATAAAATTGCTTAAAACGTCTCTCTTTTCTCTGTCCAGGTTGGAGGCCTCCCGACACCAGACGTCTGCTGGTATCTGGACAGTAAAGCCATCCGTCCAGACGACTACCATAAGATGCTGGTGTGTGAAAAAGGGATGCACTCATTCATCATAGAGATTGTCACCGTGCACCATGCCGGCGTGTATGAGTGTGTGGCCAGGAACCGAGCAGGGGAGAGCAGATTTAGCATGAGGCTCGATGTATTAGGTAAAAATGTCATTACATCCTGTTATCAGTCTTTCAGTGCTAATGTTATACTGATGATGATCATGAGTGATTAAGTAAATCTTTACCAGTCCTACTTTGTGTAGTTCTTCAGAGTAGGACAGAAATGAATCACCTGTACAACCTCTTCTCCCTCACTGCAGCCCAGGAGGTTCTCCGTCCTCCCACCTTTGTCCAGAAGATGTTGAACTCCAGAGCTCTAGAGGGCGACACTGTTCGGCTAGAGTGTAAAGTGGACGCCTCCCCTCCTCCACAGCTCTTTTGGAAGAAAGATAAAGACATGCTGCGCATCGACCCAAACAGAATGAGGTGGGTCAAGTAAAATGCATTAAATTAATTACTCCTTATCTGCACTCCACTACTGCTCGTCAAAGCCAATAGATATTGAACCTATCAAGTATTTTAAAAAGCACCTTTTGTTTTCTGCTTCAGTCCTGGTGAATCATATTCACATTTACTTGAGAGAAGTAAGACTCAATATTACCCCTAAAAATGGGATCAGCTTATTCAAGGTTTACCACTCTGGTAGAAGAACCAACTAGCTAAAGCAGTGGCATTTTAGCACCTGTAATTGATTTTTCTTTTTATAGTCTATGGACAACATTGCAGCTTGTGTGTGTGTGAAAGGGTTCACTCATAGTTTTTTGGCACTGTACTATACTGTAGATTTTTCCCTCAGGAGTTGGTAGAGGCCAAAATTGAGTGAATATTGGACTTACATTCATCCCGATTGGCTGAAACATGACTCCATATCAATGCTAATGTTGCTCTGTGTCTGCTGGATGTGTAAATGAGCAACTATTTGCTAACAAGTTCACCATATCAAGTAAAATGTGATAATGTCAGTGTTGTGTTCACAGTGTGTTTCTGCTGCCCCCAAGTAGCCAAGAAAAATCAGTTGTGGCACATTCACTGATCGGCCAAGATTCATATTTCCATTTTAATGAATTAATGTGTTCCACCACATTGAAAACCTTTTTATTTTGTTGTGTAGGTCTGATTCCATTCATAATTTTATGAATGATTTTTGATATATTTCTAATAGAAACTTATACACAGCTCCTCCAGTTCCTACTGGAACTAAGAAAAATGGACTTGAAAATATATTGTATCAATTATGCACTAAATAATTTATTTTTTAAATTGTGCGTATTTGTTCTTTGAAATGTTGATCCTTCATCAGAATGCTTTGGCCACCAACTAGGTGACGAAACGAACCTTTGACTGTCCCTGTCGGTTTCTCTCTCACAGTCTGTATCAGGACGGTTCAGGCCGCCAGTGCTTGTTGATAGAGAGGCTGGTGAAGTCTGATGCTGGTTGGTACACTCTCTCTGCCATCAATGAAGCTGGCATGTCCACATGCAACGCCAGGCTGGATGTAGGCAGTAAGTCCACTTGGTGCGTTTGTCTTTCCTTATGTAAAGGGTCCATCTCGGCTATCTGTGCTATGAGATAGCCAGGTGGTTACCATAGTAGCCCAGGATGTAAAATCAAACAGCAGATGGAGAATGCTGAACCCAGCCCGGAACGCATCAAACAAATGCTGCGTTACGTGATCAAGCAGAAACCTGATGAACGCTGTTCAGCTCTCCTAAAGAATACTGCATAATCAGCTAATAAGCTATTAGGTTTCTGCTCGATCACATAACAGCATCTGCTTTGTGGAGAGGGAGCTGGCAAAAACTACCTGACCCTCTGTTACACATGAGGTGGACACGTTATTCGCAACCCTGAAAGGGAGTTTAGACCCCTTCATCTGAACCAGGACATTGTGGTTGAACATGACCTCATAACAACACAGGAAAGAGGTTTTACAGTGTATAGTTTCATGTGACCTTTAACTTAATTAAAATAGACGTATAGTTAGTGTGAAAGTAGAGAACTTTCCTCAGACATCAGCATGGTAGCAGCCCTACAATTAAGTGAATGAAAACATTCACATTGTGCGAGTGCTGCTGATTGACTCTGAAAACATCACGGTTAAATGATTCTGTATGAAATTCTGTGGATTTGTTGCTCTGCTAATGAAGTGCATTTTTGTGCAATAGTGAATCCCAACCAAGGGTTGTTGTACCCTAGGGGGTACTTCTGCAGACTGAAAGTAATGGATAAACGGCTGAAATAGTTAAAAGTAATATTTGGAGCATTCAGCTTCACTCTAGTAGAACAATTTCTGAGCAAAACAACCTAAATTCAAGACACTTCAATTGTATGAAAAATTATTGTAACAAACTCCACATTCATAAAATCAATAGGTGGCAATGGATGAAGAGTACGTGAGCTCTGCTGACAGGGCTGTGTGGGGTGGGGTGGGGGGGTACCTTAGACCGAAAATGTTATATACTATAGGTAGACAAAAAATAGAATTGAAAAATACAATTAAACAGGGAAAAAACAATATCACTATTTAAAAAACATTTTTAGTGGCAGAAGTAAAACTTTGAGCAGTAAAGTGATTTATCCAATATCTCAACCCCCTTTTTTAATTATTTATTAAAAAAGCAGCAAAGGATTCAGTTCAGAATTTCTACATTCAGAATATGATTTCTATATCGGAACAAAACCTCGTTTCACTTCAGTTTCCTCTTGTAATATATTCTCTGTAGGTACACATGCCAGTTAATCAGCGCAGAGAATACTTAGAGTAGATCCTACTGGAGACGGGGTGACTGGAGAACCAGCTGTGAGTCAGTGCAACAGCCAGCGGTTCTTTAACGTGAGCTCGTTTTATTTGAGCCTTTAGCCTCCTTTTGGTTTGTTCTGTTATTTGAGCCTTGATGAGATGTAAAAGGTAGTGATCGATTACAATTAATACTTCAACTGATTTCCAGAGACAACCTTAGGTACGTACAGTATAACTACAAACAATGACTCCCCCCTGAGGACATTTGCACACACAACACATCAACTCTGAAGCCGCTAGTTAACAGTTTTGGGAGTTTGAAAGCAGAAGATGAAACACGGAGAGCTGTGGTGGAGCTATTGTCCCCACAAGTGTGTGTTGGTTCCATATCTGGCAATGAGCCACGCAGGAGAGTTATTTTCAGACACCTGGAATGAAAAGAATGTTTAGCCTGCATCGTCCACCAGTAAAATGTGACACCGGCCATGTTGGTCATTATTTATATAAATAAAATAAGGCAACTGCGGTGAGAGGTTACTGGTTACAGCTCCACTCCCCAGATAGTTTTATGTACATGTAATATCAGAAAAGTAATTGTACATTATTTTTACAGTTTACAGTCAATTAGTCAAATATATAAAGTAAAGTAATGGATCACAACATTAGGCATCGATTTGAAATGGAATCATCTGGTATCAGACAATCTGGCTTCACTGGCAAACGCTAGAATATATACACAGTATGTAGGTAATTATATGAAGGTAGACGGGGTCATACTGCAGTAAAGTAATAGTGGTGGTAATAATTACAGTTACTGGCCTTCTGCTAATTAAACCATCCCAATCCAAATTAGGTTTAACACATTTAAAACTGGTGTTTGTGTGTAAATGATCGGTAAAGGTACATTTGAATTCATCTCTCTCTCTTTCTCTTCCGGCAGCTCGCACAGCCCCGCCCATGAAAACGGCGCCCCCTGCCTCAAAGACGCTAAAGCTGCTGCCCTCCATGAGCCACGTGCCGGCTCTGACCGCGGAGAGCCCCGCCCAGCACACCGCCCCACTCTACGAGAGTGAAGAGCTGTAGACCCCACAGCCAGTCTCACATCCTCAGATACACCTGGAGCCTGCGTTCACGGACACGACGAGGCAGACGGGGCACTAATCATACTTTGGTTTGGAACACATTTCAGAATAGCTGTTAAGGCCAGTCCAGGATAGGTTAATTAAACGACCAATATTTTGGATGTATTGTTCGAGGCAGTTTAATTTCAGATTTCTTGAACAAATTGAGTTTATTAACTTTCACGATTAAGGTGCCGTTTGTGGAAATCTTTTAAAGAACTTTGTTGATTTTGGAAAAAGTTTAAATTAGTTTCACTAACATGCTCAAAACAACCGCTTTCTCCATCCATTAGATGTTATACGTTTTAAACAACAACCTTAACCATAAGAAGCTCTTTGTAGCTACTTTGAGAAACGTTTCCATGCCAAATGCCTTCTGAGTTGATAATTAATTTGAAACACCGTTTCCAGCTTTCTTCCCTGGTCTAGGTTAGAAAACAGAAAGCAACTACAGTACCCACAATCCAACACTACGCTTTAATCCTGACAACTGTCTGCTTGTCATTCTGTCTCACCCGGCACCTCCCCCTCCCTTCCTGCAGCTTGTAGCTCAGCCAGGATGCGTTTGTGTTAAGTTTTTGTCCCTGCAAAAGCTGCTGTTGCCTCTGAGGATGAACCCCCCCCCCCCGTCTCACTGTTGGTAACTGCTCAGCATCTCTGCTGTGGTATAAATTCAGCCTAATATGTGTTTTTAAAGTTGGTTTCTAATATACAGTGTATGTGAATGAAGCTATTTATTTGAAGTTATTAGTTATCAGTGTTTTAAGTTGCCCCTCTCGCTCAGCCTGCAAAAGGCTGCAGCCAGAGGTGTATAGTTAATATCAGCAAGATGGGACGCAGAGCAACAGGCTGCCATTCTGATACCCTCCTCTACAACTGGACACAACCTGACCTGCACTCAAAAGAACACTCAGACAAGTTTACATTTGATCACATCTGCAGTGCAGATAAGACATGTTTATTTTTTATTTTTTCCCCTTCACTGCGTGTACGCATCATTCATCCTTGATGTTCAGTTGAAAGTTAGTGTATCAGTATGTCCGCCTTGGCCAACCCTCCATTTCTGATTATCCTTGGAACTGCTTGTTACTGCCAGCCAGGAAAACATTTCACAGAAACCTGGATCTGCATGAAATTCTGCCATTTAACCCTGCGTGGCCACAGCTCAGTCTGCTCTGTTAAGGTTCCCACAGTATCCGAGGTTTAGGTCGCAAGATGAAAATTGTAGTTGGGCTGCATTCAAACATGAACTAATGGTTCTCAAAGTATTTCTACAGTTTGTCATGTTTTGGATCAAACAGGGTTACATTGGTAAATTAGGCCCTTTCTGCAGAGACTTTGAAACTGCAGGTAGTAGTGTGTACTCAAGTACTGTTTGTTGTGTAAGTTCTACATATCACTGGATGAATGAGAAATAAAGTTTATGTGACCATGATGTTGCCTCCTGGTGTGTATTGTTTTTAACCCTTGTGCCAACCTCAAATTTACTCCCTCTGGACACCTTGGTGGCAAAAATGTACACGCACAAAAATATTAATTCATCATACGTCAATATTTTTTCTGCTTTTTTTCAGAAATCTCTTAAACAACTTAAACTTGCTCAAAACTACCAAACGTTCAATCATTTTCAGGATTTTAACCCTTTAAATGCCAGTTTAATTATTTGAATGATCTCACTATTACAAAAGACACTTATTTCCATATAATAAATGGGGGGATGGGGCTTTGTTGGTGATTAGAGTCTTGGATATGTCAAAGATCAGCAACAAAATTAATTTGATTGCATTAGTATTTTTATGTAGTGTCGGATACTCTGGACACCTTCGTGGCCAAAGATGCCTCATTGACTTCCATTAAAACCACATTTTTTATTCTCACTGCCATTATAGAATACAACCATGCATACTATAATGTCAGCATTTCATTTTGAAGAAACATTTTTGCTGTACTCCAACATATTGAACTGTTTCCCCATTGTAGGCTGATGCATGAAATTCTTGTATTTTTGCCAGTTATATTATGGAGCCGTGTGCCTACCAGAGGGCCCCCAAGAGTGATTTTTGTGTGTGTATAAAAGCGTATAAAAGACATGTACACAAGTGGACAAAATTGTTGGTATCCTTCCGTTAAAGAAGAAAACACCTACAATGGTCACTGAAATAACTTGAAACTGACAAAGTAGTAATAAATAAAAATTGACTGAAAATCAGACATTGCTTTTGAATTGTGGTTCAACAGAAAAACAAACTAATGAAACTGGCCTGGACAAAAATTATGGTACCCTTAATATTTTGTTTTACAACCTTTTCAGGCGTTCACTGCTATCAAACAATGTCTGTAACTCTCAATGAGACTGATCACCAAATCAAAAAATAAAAAGTTGAGAAAATGTACAAAAATACCAGAGGAGGGCTTAAGGGTTAATAGACCCTGGCAGTTCATTTTCAAAATAACTGCTGCCCCCTGGTGGTGATGTTCAAAGCCTTTAAAATAATCTCACACGCACACACAGGGTTTGAACTTGTTCTTTTATTAAAAACAAAAGTAGACCATATCAAAAATCACAACTTGATTCTGGCTAAAAGAGGACTGGAGGTGGCAGATGGTAGAGTATTTCTACTGGCACTAAATGTACATCTGTAATGAGCGTGTTTTAATGAAGTTGCACTCTGACATCACTGAATCAATGACCTGCTTCGGTACAAAACGTTTCAATACCAAAACTGCCAGCCTCGTCACCACTGCTGGCCTCTACATTACTCAGAGTTCATACATTTTATGTGCGTGTACATATACAGTAATGAGCAGGGGACGCAGAAGAAAGGAATAAAAAGACTAAAGAATGATTCCTGGTTGGATCCAGTGCAGTGGCCTCGTTTACAGACGTTAAAATGTCACGTGAAAACGGACGCTCTGCACCAGCGCTCATGGAAAAATGCTGGGATTTGGATTTTTTGGGCTGGCGTAAATTGTACCTCAAAGATTCCGTCTAATGCGGTTAATGTGTGGATTTAAAAATGTGACTAATGGGTCCTGCCAGGCACTTGATCAGCTCCTCGCTTGTATCTTGTAATGTGAAATAACACCCGGTGGAATTTTATTTTCTCCTTCACATGTACACTGAATGTCACAGTGCTCCAAACTGCTCTTAAATCTCGTTTAAGCCGAGTCCTAAATCCAAACAAACGGATTGCTGCTTACAAGTTCAGTCGATTAAAATACTTAATTACTAAGATAACATGAACAAGATCACAATGTTAAAAAAACATCAAACGCTATTAACAAAATCGAGATGTCTGACTGCTCATGTGCCTGAACAGACAAGTTTGTTTTGACATTGCTTGTGAATTCAAAACAAGAGGGAACATCTTTTGACATGAATAGACATACCGTATGTTTTCAGCATTAAGAAAGAATATGTAACCTGGGCTCATGCTGTCCGTTATTATTTGACATGTGTATAGAAATAGGAATACTGCTGCGTGTGGACATGTGCTCAGTGGCATCATATACACGGCTGTGGTCTGTTCTGATGAGTTACTGTTGGAACAACCGTGATGTCAGGGTGGAGGGCGGCTGATTGAGGGCTTTTAAAAATAGAACCTACTGACAAAAAGAACAGAGCTTCAGAGTCTTTTCAGTCCTTCCATGAGGTTTTTGTTTCTTTTTTGAGTTTCTGTTAAATCTGCAGGGATGATGCGAAGTTTGGAGGCTGCAAACAGAATTCTGCCAAGGGAAGGTGCCGCTCCTCCCGTTCTCATTGGTCAAATTTCCACATCGCTCTCTTTGTCATTGTCGTGGTCACCATCGTAGAACTCATTGGCTGCCTCCGGCCTGAGGACATGACATTGTTGACATGTTAGATGTAGGAACAACTGGCACATATTTGAAACACATTTCAGAATTCACGCTCTTTTTAGTTCCAAGTGTACTGACCTGGTGTAGTTTTCCTCGGCCCCCCTCTCGTCAGGGTCGGGCTCGTCGTTGCGTTCGTAGCTCAGCATGTCAGAGGGCACGTCGTGGATCTGGACGCTGGGCGCATGGTTCAACATCTTCAAGTTCTCAAACACCGTCTGACGGATCTGCTCCAAGTACTGCACCGACCCACATGCACACAGTTACTATGTTATTATCTTTACGTCCTCAAAACAACTGGAACACTTGGAAGGCTGGTAAACGATTTACAGCCTATGTTGGGCTTTGCTAAAGCACTTTAAATATAGGTAATAAAGAGGCAAAGTCCCATTCCAGAGGACCACCACGGGACATTATTTTGGAAAGAATATGTACGGTAGTCAACGGAAAGAGACAAATCATTTTTTGATTCTTTTTGAATTGTTGCATGAATTACACATAAGCTGTGACTCAATGCATCACAGCGGAGCGACAAGGCCGTCCTGTCATTGAGAATATGGCGTCCCCAAACGTCCCGTAAACTAAGGAGGATTACAATTTCATGATGCTGGTGACAAAAATATGAAATCCTCCGTAGACCAGACCGGCTCATTAAACACTCGGTGCAGCCTTTCTTCTAAGCATGAAGGATAATGATAACTTTATTTATATAGCACCTTTAAAAAACACGTTGCCCCTGAATTGAGACAGAGCTATAATGATGTTTGTCAATTTCAAAGATAGTAGTGCACGTCAAGAAAGTCAGTTTCTCTAAAAACTGTTAAAGTATAAGACAAGTGAAAATACATAATTAGAAGGAGCAGGATGAAACATGTTACAGTGGCGGCCATGTTGGGTTAGTGTTGGTGACGTACACTGCGCCAGGCAAGTGTGTTAGCTCACCGAGCGCTTTCACAAAAGATTTTATGATACTTTGTAACCATGCGACTTTCTTGACTTGCAAAATGGTCCTTTAAATTCGACAAACATCATCAGTATGTGCAAGTCATGGCGAAAAATAGAAAGACGACACCGGAAGGGGAGGGGCTTTGCCCCTCTATGCTACGTCTCTGTTCCTGCAGGCTACGCTGTTAGAACACTGTCACTAACTATTGTGGCGTGGGCTTTCACCTGTCGGGAGTTCTGGTTTTCTATCCTGGTGCTGACATCAGGGTGCAGCGTGAAGTCCGGGGCAAAGTACTCAAAATACTCTGCAGGACAGAAACAAGACGAAAGGATTCAGAGATTCTGTTTAAACTGTAAGTGAAAAATCATGCACTCTGAAATTAAGAATGTACAATCACTGCTCTTCCAACAGGTGGTGCTAAACTGAAAGTGCTCAATAAATGCATTTTCTCTGGGACTCTTGAAACTGAAGCCATTTTGAGCAGCAGGAAACATGACAAAAAGACAGCGAGGTGCAGCACAGATACAAAACCTATCATCTCACCGCTGTAAGGCAGCTCATCACTGATGGATTCGTCCAGTAACAGAGACGTCTCAAAGGTCCTGCAACAGAACAAAACAGACATTATTTTAGACAGAGCCCAGATCACCAGTCCACCTTAAAGAGGTTCTGCACACTGAAACATGGTTGTTGAGCAGTAGACTAAATGATGTGACTGTACTGTGATAAAACACCTTACTGATCAAAATCGGCATTTCATGGGTTGAAAATGGCTCAACGCGCCACCTACTGTTTTAAATCAGCTCTGAACCTGCGAGGCCAATGATGACAGAGTCAACCGGTTGGGACACGTCTACCTCATGAAACTTTATATATAAAAAAAGACTAATCAGTTTGAGTCAGTCTCCTGACCTCACGCTACGTAGCCACGAGGCCAAGAGGCCACGCCTCCTACAGGAGACAGGGTTCTAGCAGAACCTGTACTTTCACTTTCACAGCACCGTTCACACGGGTGACTGACGAGCTGATAAGACACATCAAGTGTTTAACAATTGACGATGAGTCATAAAATAGATTTCAAAGCTATTATAATAATGATAGAGTTAAATAAAAGTTCAACTAGATTAAAAAGACAAAGAAATTATATCGATATGGATGAAAAAAGTTACAAACTAGTAAGATTTTACAACATAAATACAATAAAGTGAGATAATACAATATAAATAAATAAACCATTGCTAATCCAAAGCCCGGCTGAAGAGGTGGGTTTAAAGTTTACACGCGTCTCAGACTCACCAGCAGCGAGCCACGTTCCTCACAGTGTATCCTCCTCCTCCCAGGACCAACAGAGGAATCTTAAAACTCTTCACAAACTCCACACACTCACTGGAAGACAAGAGAGCACAACACACGCACTTCATGTTAAACTGGGCCTAAGTGATACTGGCACCACAGTAGGTGTATAAACAGAGTGTCCTTCAGCGTTTAAAAACACAACACGTCACATAACAAATAAGAATTCTATCACATATCAGAGAAAAGAGGACTAATGCAGAGCCTGCACCACGAAGCGAGGTTATCTTTGGGCTCAACTCTGGGATTCCAGTAACACGAAGCGGGCTCACTTTTAACCAGGGCGAATCGCCGTGGTAACCTATTCTGCGCGCTGCTTCTACCAAACGGAGATAAAACTAGCTCACCGCAGAACTAACAACCATCAGAGCTGCATTTTAACTGTGCAAAGTTCAATACTGTGACATTCATTTGAACTTTTTCATGTGCATTTCATATTTCTAGCAGTTTGTTTACCATCAGACAAAAATATGCTCACTTTGTTAAAGACATAGAAACTAAAAGAATATTTTATATATTAACATATAATAATGCCCACACTTACTTATTCATAGCCTTACTTTTATTATTTAGAAATGAGGTCTAGTGTTCGTACAGCTTCAGCTTCTATTCTAATCACTTTCTGCTGTGGCTGTAACAAAAATCACCGCTTCATAAAGGGCTGCAGCTAACAATTATTTGATTCATCGCTTCATCTATAAAATGTCAAAAAGTTGTGAAAAATGCTCATCGCAATCTCTGAGGCTCTCACAGCCCAAAGTGACGTCTTCGAATTGCTTCTTTTGTCCAACCAGCAGTCAAAGACCTAAAAATTGTATTAGCTATTATATTTTCTCAACCTAAATAATGGATTTTTGTCTTGGAACTGTGGAAATGTAAGTGCTTTTAGACAGAGCACATGTAATTACTCTCACTGCCAGCAGGCACAAATGCGCTTGTAGCCGCCGGATTGGGAAACCCAGAGTTAACGGATACCAGTTATTCAGGATCGCCAACGTCCGGCTCTGTGACCCAGAGAAAGCCAGACTAAGCTGAACCTGCTTTCGGATACAAGAACCTGATCAAACACCTGGAGCTGTTTGAGACACATCACTGTATCCGGGATCTGAGATAGGTCAGCCTCACCCATGTCCCCGGATACTGAGGTTGAAGCAGCCCAGTCTGTCACAGCCCAGAGAATCCGCTCCACACTGGAAGGAGGACAACACACACAGGCGTCAACACGTGTTAATCATCCTACGCTTCCATGCAGACTCCTATTCTGATAATGGCCTCGGACCTAAGCACCAAGACAGGAGTCCTTTTCTCACACGTGCAGAGTACATGGTCCATTAGCTGGGATGGCAGGTGTTAATGAAACTGATGAATACTGCATGAGACACTCAGAATTGCTCGCTGACCTGTAGAACGATGCAGGTCGGCTGGTAGAAATCCACCACCTGTTTAATAACCGGCTGGAACAGCTGCCTGTAGCCTGATACACACACACACACAGTATGCATCTTCAGAGCCACTAATACATTCATACTAATAATAATAACAACAACAACAATAGAGCTCTGTGTGAACTCACTCTGGTCATCGATGCCGTCTCTGAGAGGAACATTGAGGCAGTAGTACCGGCCACTCTCTGCTCCCACTTCATACATGTCACCTGCCGCAAACACACACTGTGTTAATACACACCTGCGCAGGGTTCTGTGGCAGACCAGGAGGTAGAGCCGACCCCAGCAGGAGGAGGGAGTGTAGGTCCCACACCCCCGTTACAGCCGGAGCTCACCTGCCAGCCATCAGCCGACGGGATTGGCTGGCAATCCCTTGCACCAAGGAACAGCATAAAAGCACCGTGAGAGAGGAAGCGGCTGGACTCCCCAACACGAGACCGGATTACCGGAGAGTCCCAGAGAGCGCGGTAAGTGAATGACATTCTCTGTCCAGGACGAACTTTGTGTTAACTGTTTGATCCCACACCTGTTGTCCCGACGTTTTGAATAAAAGTACTCTTATTTTGAACATTCCTGGTGTTGAGCGTCCTGCGTTTAGGTGAATCTAGCCTCTCGGTCCCTGGCCTGCCACAGTTTGTACAGTTTTTTAAGAGCAAAATTCAGGAACTTTCAAAGTGCCAAAAGTTTCAGGTCTTTACCATCACATCGAAATTGTTACTATGAACGCCAGGAGACAACAAACAAATATGACGGCATTGTTTCATTTCAAACATTAAATGATTTTTGGTTCACACGTGTGATTTTGTCGATGATGAAACACCAGATTATGTTGAATATATATTTTATAAGGAGGATATTCGATTTCAAGCGTATTCCTAACCTCGATACATAACAGTTCAAATTAAGCTTTTTCCAAACCCTGCTGTACAGACACCTTAAAGTGCAGCTCCACCCTCAGATTCTGCAACAACCCTCTCGCCAAGCTAATTCTAAAAAGCAACAGAGGAGTGAGCGAACACCATCTGTAGGAGGCATGGCCTTGTGGCTACATAGCGTGAAGGTCAGGAGGCTGACTTGACACTGATTAGAGCCTTTTTTTAATATGAATATTTCATGACAGGCCCCAACCGGCTGACTGTCAGCATCAGCCTGGCAGGGTCAGAGCTGATTTATAACAGTAGATGGCGTGTTGAGCCATTTTCAACCCCCGACCTATAATTTTGGTAAGAAATGTCAATATTAACAGCAGCATTGATGTTTCATCACAGTACAGTCACATCGTTTAGTTTACAGCTCAAAAACAGGTGTCAGTGTGCAGCAGGACATCAAACTCTTACCTGTTAGTCTCTCTGCAATTGTCACCATCACAATTTCTAAAGCTTAAATGTTGGACTTCATCTTATTTAATGAGAATATAAATTGCACAACAAATATTTTAAAGATTCACTCTTGTATAGTTTTCTGTTAATTTACATGTCCTACATAAAAATAAATAAATAAAAAAAGCTGTTATGTGTCTGTTTGTAGGGAACCTGCAGAATCTGTATGTAAATGTCTAGCGTGCACTCAAAGCTAAGAAAACACCAAACAACAAAACATCTGGCAGACGCTTAAAGCAGCTTGTACCCGTTCCTGGAAAAAAGTAGTTCCCGTATTTGTGGAAGGACACAGTCATGACGCGGTCAGTCAGGTAAAAGGCTTCCTGTACACCGTCTCCATGGTGAATGTCTATGTCGATGTACAGAACCCTTGGGTGGTATCTGTAACACACACACACACACACACACACACAGATGTGAAGAGAGAAACACACACAGCAAACACTTGATGAAGGTTATTCAGCAGAGTGTCTTCTTACTTGAGCAGCTCCAGTATGCTGATGACGATGTCGTTGACGTAACAAAATCCAGACGCCTGCCAACACAGAAAAGATCATTCCTGCCCTTTAACCATTCACAGCTGCGGGAAGGAATGACACCAATATATACAGGACTTTTTTCTGACCTCAAACTTTTTGGCGTGATGCAAACCTCCGGCCCAGTTGATGGCAATGTCACAGATCTGGAAAACAAAGTCGAATCGCCATCAGCTAAAATCACAGCCATGTTGCTGCTGTTTCACTTCAACAATGAAGTGTTAACACTGTCTGAGGGAGGGCCGTCCACTGAGTTAGGTATCATCTGCTAAACGTGTTCATTTTTAATCACCAGCTGCTCAGCAGAAGGTAAATATTTCAGCCAATCAAATGAAAACAGAAACTCTACTAAATCAGTGCCTGTGATGCTTGTGACATGGGAACTGCTTAAATGGCACAAACCGTTGATTTTCACTGACTTCAATTGTGTTTGTGTGTGTGTGTTACCTTGTGGTTAAGCTGTGTAGCTCCCTGTAAAGAGGCTCCTGTGTATCTTGAGCAAAACTCAAAAAGACCTGGAAACACAGGACTGAAGCAAAAGCGCACACACACACACACACACACGCAGGCAAAAAACATTTCAGTTCTGATTTAGTGACTCCTCAACAATAGTCTACAGAAGAATACAATAAATCAGCTACAATTCAGAATTCTACTGCACGAGTGCTGACTAAGACCAAAAGGAGAGCACACATTATGCCTATTTTAAAGTATTTAAGCTGGTCACCTGCTAGTTTTCATATTGATTATAAAATACTTTTTAGTTTATAAAGGCACTACATGGCCTGGCACCAGACCACCTCTCTGAAATGCTTTTGGTTTATGATCTGGGGAGGCCCTTCAGATCCAAACAAAACCACTGGGTGAATCTCATTATTTTCAGCTCCTCTCACGCTGTTCCACCGGCTCGGAGCTGAAAATAATGAGATTTTTTTAAACATAAACTAAAATCCCATCTATTTTTAGTCTGGCTTTTATGTAGTGTGTCGTGACATTTTATGGTTTTAAAATTCTGTCTCAGAATTATGACTTATCTTACAGACAGAGACACAGAACAGACAGACAAGATCTGGGGGGGGGGGCACTTCAGGCACACTTAAAATATCTGCAGAATTTATTTACTATCATCATTATTACCAACATGTTACTGCTGACTATTGATAGTTATTTTAGTTCATTTTATTTTGTTAACATCGTACCATATTTACTTTGTGTCGTATGTCACGATTTTACTGCTTGTATTTTCTCTTACTGTGATTTTTTTATTTAGTCTCTAAGTCCATTTTCAACATCCTATGTTTTGTCAGTCACATTTAAAGCACTTTGAACTGCATTTGATTTGTTTGAAATGCGCTATATCAATAAATGTTGATTGACTGATAGTCAATCTGGCTATAACGTGGAGAAGTCAGGCGTTTCAGGCATCAGCTGCTGACTGATCACTGATACAAAGGAAATGAGATGCCCAGAGTCTGATACTGACTGTGGCACCATGGGGATTTTTTTTGCGCTATGACAAAAACAAATTAACTAAAGCTAGAAATTGCAAGAGTGTCGAAATATTTAACATTTACTTACCAGTCGTCTCCAACATTGAATGTGTTGAGGCTCTTTGTGAAGCCCTGCATGTTATTGGGGCTGACCTTCTGTAGGAAGTCTATGTAGTCTTCAGAGTGGAAGCGACACATGTCGTGCTGAGATGCTTTGTATGGCTTGAACACCTGATAAGAAAACGAAAAATTTGATAACTAGCGGTGTGACGTTTTGGATTGAAATTCATACTTCAGCGCGAAAAGCACCAGGAGGGATGCGAGTCTGTGACACCGTCTGTCTGCACTGCTCACCATCATTTTCTTGTAGAGTCCATAGTGCAACACCAGACTGTGAGTCAGAGACAAACGGTGGGGCTTCATGGGGTGGCCAGCACCTGGCAGAGACAGACAGCATCCACATTATAATATAACTAATACATTCATTGTGTATTAACAGTGACTTCCATGACGCCCCGTGTCGAAATAAGTCGGCTGAATTTCACGACTGAAAAATAATATATAAAAGATTGTGCTTTATCATGGTTAACTCGCTACTAACAAAATGACATCATTGTCTTTGTTACAATTACAACCAAAGGGATTCGGAAAGACCTATAAACACAGCAAATAGCTACATTAAACATCTTGTATGGAGAGTGTGTGCAGTTCTAAAAGGGAACTTTGTTTCCTTAAGAACAATAATAAATATGAAGAGAACGTGCGATAAAAGCACAGTGTATATAATGTGCATTATCTTAAATAATCTGCAGCTCTGATGTTCTGAGCGTTTCAGCTTGAAGTTCCAACGCAGCCACCGTCGCGATGTTATTTTACTGCAACTGTCTAAATACGGTTTATCCTTATTGTAAAGCCAATCTGCAGCTAGTACAAACTGACAATTTTACACCGACTAAGTTTCTTAAGGAACTAGCCAGACATCTCGGTAAATGTCGAAACAGGCAGAGAGCGAACAGTGCGACACCCGATGGAACGTTTCAATAAATGTCAGCACAGATACCTGGTGAACGTTAGCTAGCTAAGCAGAAACAGCCAGATAGACAAAACGTAGCGGCGAATATGAACTTGTGCTAAAGTGAAGTCCAGCACAATAGATCTCAAAGTGTACCGAGAGAGCGCGAAATGCTCCAAACTAAATATAAAATTAAAACGCATCCCTGAAGTTATTAGCATGTTTCTAGCACATTAGCACCATCCCCCTTTGTCGGTCTGTTCACCGAGATAACCAAACTCACCGTAGTGAAAGTTGCCCACGTCCGGGTCATAAAAGTAAGATGTTCTGTTGGTCATTCTGAACGAAATATCTTCTCTCGTTTTTCGTAAAACTAGCACGGTTCTTGCAGCTATGAAACCCACATTCTTCTTTCAATTAGCAGATAGCCGCCATAGTAAACACGACCGGGGTACGTCATCAAACAGCGACAGTACTGACAGAGAGGGGAGGGGGAGGAGGAGTTTGGAGCCATAGGCGTACCTAGGAGTGTGTATTCTTTTTTTGCCTATAAAAAAGAATACACATGTAAAAGAATAAGACAATAAATGTGGAAATATAAAGAGAAATAAATAAAAGAATGAATATATATAATGACAAATAAAATATAAATTATTCCATAATTTTTCCTTATTCTTTTCCTTATGCCATTCCCACATTGCTTTTGCTATTCCCACATTGGTTGTCTTATCCTTATCCAGATTTATTCTTTTTTGTGGCACTCCTATGGCTCCATAGAGGAGGAGGAAAGGATGCGGCAGCGACAATAAAGGTCTTATTTTCTTAACTGATATAAAAAATGAATACGATTTTATAGCGTCATAGACTACCCTTCATGTGGATAGTAATTTGCTTTCTTAATTTAAAGATGTTTTAAAAGAACTGCGTCCCCTAAATGTCTGTTTGTCTGCCCTGTGATTGACTGACGACCAGTCCAGGGTGTCCCCCCGCCTCTCGCCCAATGTCAGCTGGGCTTGGCTCCAGCCCCCCCTGTGACACTTTGGGATAAGCGTATAGTG
>JAVQJF010082502.1:0-22637 GCA_036023855.1 Gadopsis marmoratus | reverse complement strand
TTTGTAGGGCTCTGGCAGTGCTCATCCTGTTCCTCCTTGCACAAAGGAGCAGATACTGCTACTGGGATAAGGACCTTCTAAGACCCGTTGTTCAAAGCTGTGTATAACTGCTTTAAAATGTCTTTGAGTGCAAACATATGAATAATACCTGGACATACTGAACATCCACAAGGAAAGTGACTGACCTGGAACAGCTGCAGTATGACCTCTGTGAAGGCTCCACAAAATCCCAGGCTCCCACTTTCTCAGTCAGCTCCTCCTCACAGGTACCGTTGGTTGCTGCTGAGAACTTCCGCCTGGGGAGGGGGTGGGGTGTGCGTGTGGGGGGGGACAACTTTCAGATACAATTCTAGTGTGTATAGCCACTTGCTGGGATATGTTTTTCATGCGGTGCTATTCATGTGAAGAGACCACTCCTCTGTTTTCGTATAATCTTTGAAACACAAATCCTAAAAACTCTCATGTTCCTTTGGTTTACAGTGGCGAATGGTGAAAGCTTTGCACTGAGGCTAATTTCATCGCCCCGCTTGGAGCAGTAATATTTTGGCTAACAGGCCAACAGCTAACGCCAGCCAACATTCTGTGCTTGGTCAAGGGGAAACGGATGCCGGGTCGCACCCTGTGTGTCAAATTCACTGATGGTGAATAGTACAAAACACCGTGGACAAAACTACAAGCTAACCCTTACTTTAAATTACTACCACTTATTTCCATCTGGGTTCTTCTGATATTTTTGTATAGGTATGGATGAATAATAAAGCATTATGGAAAATGGTTTGGCACTTAAATTAAGGTGGGAAATCTGCACCAGCCAAATGCTGGTAACATTTCATTCAAGCTTTCAGACATAAAATAATAATTTACTATCGAGTATCTGGTGAATTTGAACATTTATCTGTCAGTGGCTGATAGATGCTCACATTTAAGTTAATTTCACACCCAGCACTTAAGACATCAATGTAGTTATGTATGACAGATGACCAAAAGGCACATCAGTCTGAGAAAGGGGTTGTGCACAAAAACCTACTATCACAAATTATTCACAGTACTTCTTTTTTTAATTAACCAGCAGCTGTTTTAAACTGAAAATGAGATTTCCAACTTTCCAAGAGTACTGTACCACACAGAAGTGCTCTTCTTAACTCTTGCTTGTTACAGCAACAACGCTCACAAAATAACACGGAGCAAGACAAAAGAGTCAAATGGTTTGAGCATACTGTTTTTTACATATATTACATAGAACAAGACACGTAGGAAGACGGGTGAGCGACACTCATATGGAGTCTTATTTGTATGTCTGTGTACTTTATTTACATAAGCTATAACCCTGTCACATAATTTCTCAAACTCAACCATTATTAGCACCAATCTATTTGTGTGCAGAGATGACATGTTTGTCCAATTTGCCCAAACCTAATGCCAGAAAGTGAGAAAACGTCATATTCAAACACCTGCATAAACTCAAACCCTGGAGTAACATCCTTGACTGCTGTCAGCAGTTGATATGATTAACTGACTGGCTGTTAGAAAGCAAATGAGAAACAATCCCGTCTCCCTCTGATGTTTTTCCACATACAGGAACTCTTACGGCCGCTTTAATCTACTGCTGGGCCAATCAATACACAAAGAGAATATTTTTTTATTTATAGCATGGCTGATCAACCTGTGCTACTTACTAGAGACAATAACAAACTTACTTGTTCTGGGCTCGGTTGATATTGCACTCTTGCCAGACGCGCTCCACCACCTGGCTGGCTAACCGGCGTGGAATCTTGCCTCCATGGTGACTTGTTCTGTCCACGCTGAACGCATCAGATGACGAAGGCATCTTAACCCACTTCTGGGCTGAGTGAGAGTCCACTGGAGAGGGAAAGAGCCAGGCTAATGAACATTTGACAAAAAACTACCAATTTAATGATACAGATCATTTCAAAAGAAAGCCTCACCCTTAAGACTTAACTGAAATCTTAAATGTCTGATTTTATAAATTTACACCGTGTTCATATGGCTACCTGTATGTGCATCCTCAGGCGATGTGGGAGGCGTGAGGGTCACCAAAGACATGGCGGGCTCTCGCTGGGAAGCAGGCACTTGGTGGCCACCCGAGTAGACGGCAGTGCAGTGGGAGGACCCCACAGGGGCCACAACTGGGATGTCTGACTGGGGTACCAGCACCAGGCAAGCTGGGTACACCATCCGCACACCACCTGTACATGGAGGTGGGATGTTCAGAAGCCACAGCGGTCAAAACCAAAGCACTCTGCATTTGAAACAGGTAAGTTTAATGATATATATTTGATAAACTGACCTACGAGGACCTCCACAGAGGCCAGAGAGTCATCCTCCCAGTCCATGTCCTCCACCTTGTCCTCCGACACACCCTCCTTGGCTCTGGGGCTGATGGGATAGAACTGATTCCACTCCTCAATCAGCTTCTGGGTGGGTGGGTCTGACATCTTGAACGACTGGCCGGTAAGTGTCCCATTCAGGCCGAAAGGACTCAGGATCACTAGTTAGAAGAAAGGGGGTGGGGGGGGGACAACGACACACGAGACAATGTTAGTCAGCATACCGACATCTTCAACTTCAACACAAATCCTCCCACCATCATCTTTTCCTCTGTATCCTTTTCATCCTACACTTTCTTACCAATTTTTTGTTCTTACTCTCTTGCTTCTCTTTTTTAAATACTCCAACACCGGTTCCCAACTTTTTCGCTCACTCTTTGAACCTTTCATTCTATAGTCCTAATTCTTCCTCGTCCCATCTTTTCTCCTCTTCAACAGACTTTTACTCTTTCCATCTCTCTTCCATCAGATCTTTATCCTTCCCCTTGTCCTCCTATCTTTTCCCAATTAATTTCGGTCAGTCCTTAATTATGCCCTTTTCCTAGGTTCTGGCATTCAATCTATACTTTCCCTAATTTCCTCCCTCTTTTCACTGCAATCTAAATTATCTTTATCATATTTGCTTACTTTCTTCCCCTGTTCTACCATCTCCATACGAATCAGCAGCACTCTGACATTCCAGAGCACTGCAGGACCCGGCCGGCCCTGGCTGACTCGCCAGATACTTATAGAGCAATCCCAACGCCAATTATTGGCAAGCGGTGGCCTCTCAGAGCCCATAAACAGCGGCTTATAAAAGAGGGCCACTCCTCGGCAAACACACTTGACTGCACAGACATATGAGAGTCACACAGAGAGCCTATAAGTCTCCTCATTGAACAGACCTACATCCATCAGAGAATGCAGACAGAATCATAAACTAACATGCGTAACACATACATGCGAGCGCAGCAATCACATGCAACACACACCGTCTTTCTCACACACACACACACACGTTATGCATCCATTCTCTTTCTCTTTGTGGATCATACATTGTAATGTGGAGAGTTGGTATAAATGGTTCTACGAACAGACTGGCTGCCTGGGTGGGTGCGTGAGTGAGCACCATCAGCATTAATGTCCCTCTTTGCTCTGCTTTTCTACTGTGTCATTACTAGCCTGGATGGCCTCTGTCCCCAGGTATTGATCCTGCGGCCGGACCAAAGAACAGCTTCCAGAATGGGAAAATGGCAGGAGATGAGATGCATTAGCAGTGTTTCACCTCCCAAATCTTCCGACACTAAAAGTTATTATCCTTCATACGGTCATGAAATCAAACCCCATTTTTGATACCAATTATGGTCCACGTTTTATCTGCAACAGACAATCAATATACTTACATTTAGTAATTACCTCTCTATATAGTACTTTTTAATAGTAGTGGCAGAGTCTGCCATTCCCATGAAGGATTCAGATTGCTGACATACGCACAGATTCACAGCAGAACAATCCAGCTCAATTTTAGCTCACTGATTTCAGCCTCAGTGTTTACTGTTCACTCTCTTTACATCGTCTCAGAGCTGTAATATTAATGCAATCCAAACACTTCTTACTGCCACTGCTTCACATGAAAAGTGTTTAACTGGCAAAACATATTGCGTTTCCTCTTCCTCCCTCACAATAAAAGTCACCCTGGATTTATCACTGCAAATGGCACTGGGGGCTGTTGTTCATTAAAAATGCATCTACAAAACAAGAGAAGTCATTTTTGGCCTTTTTTTGTCAGCCGATCAGTTTTCATTTTTACAAGGGACTAATGTAACAAGGAAAAGCTGCAGGATGAAGAGCTGCGCGTGACAGGCTGCACACCTCCAACTCCTCAGCAAGCTGACCAACTTCACTGTATCCCGCTGTGACCTGGAAAACTACACGCGCCAGCCTGAAATCAGATCGCAGTTGTATTATTTTTGACTCCTTTATTAAACAAGGTGAATTTGTTTGGTTGTGCGAGACACCAGCTGTTCTTTAGTTGTATTTCTGACAAAGTGGCTGCTCCAGGAGTGTTTGCTGTAGTATTAAACCGCACCTGTTACAAAAAGTTACACCAAATCAACCAGGACTGAAATCTTTAAGATTACAACTTTAGATGGGAAGGTTTGGAAATTGTTGTTTTGACAGAAAAACCTAACATACAGATCAAACACTTCTGGATATTTTAAAAGGTAGCGACTGGCAGGTGGTGGTGGTAGATGAGTAACAAGGTAGAGGAGTAAGAACACTGTTTGGTACTTGGAGAAATAATATTATTTACCCTGTCAAATGAACCTTGGTGGCATTCACAACACTTAAATACTGAAACATTTTTCAAAGCTAAAGCATGAAACATGTCGTCTAGACACAATGTATCCTGGATGCCCCTCAGAATACTGTTTCACCTCAGCCTACAGAACATACTACCTCAGCAAAAACGACCCCACACAGAGAAGAACAAAAGGTTATTTATGTTGCGGTACACATAAGCCAGCTATGGTTGATCATTTTAACTATTTAAATTCAACCCCACTCCTTCTCCCTTTCACTTCTGTTTTTCTTTCTTGATGCACTCTCTTAAGACCTGGGGCCAGTTGTAGAATAGAGATCAAATACAGCACAATTATGGAAATGATTTACCGTTTTCCCCCATCACCACCTGACTGCACCCTCCCCTACATCCCTTCTCCCGACCTCTCTCTGGCTCTGAGTCTCTCTCTGGCTCCCCGAAGACATGTCAAATGTGCTCAGATCAGTGTAATGGGCTGAGAGTTCATTACATTCACTCTGCGCCCTTTTATGAGGTCACATCCTGGAGAGGTCTGCCTGCCGGAGCGCTCTGCCGCACAGTAAACCAAGCTTGACAGAGGTGAGAAGGAGAGGGGAGGGGGAGGAGGAGAGAGATGGATGACGGGGGATGGAAGTTAGCCCTTCCTCGACGCTATGCTTGGTTAGCCAGGGAGAGATGCACTGCGGCGGTAAAAACAGAAAAAAGAAAGAGGAGGTGTGTGTGTTTGTGTGGAGGAAAATGATACGACTTTTTAGTTTTAAGTGGTCTTGAACTACATGACTGGGAAACTAGAAAGAATGATCATTGGGCAAAGGCAGACATTCATTGAAGAATAAAATGAGTCATAGGTAAGTATCTAACTACATGGTGGATAGGGAGCAATATGATGATCCTAAATGACTAGCAAAACCCATCAACATCCCTATAGGGATCCAGACGCCAAGTTCGAATCATCTTTTAATTTTTTTTTATCCAAGGCACTAGTCTTTAACTAGACGGGACATTATCACCTCCTTCAGAAGAGCTCTAGAGGCAGTTAAGGGGTTGGCTATATAGGAATTACTGTGGTGAATGGAGGAAGTGATCACTGTTATTACTCTGGGGGGGGGGGGGCAGCAAAAGGAGAGGGCAGGGCTGAATAACATCCATCCATCTATAGACAGATATAGGATGTAAAAGGGGAAAACTCCTCCGGCCTCATGTGGCACTCATTTTTATTGTAGGAAGAGTTATTAAGTAAAATCATTGTCTGACTCCAGCCAAAACTCGACTCAAAGTCTCACGAAGTTATCCTTGTTAGTTTTCTGGGCAGCAGATATTTCAATTCGGAAACAGGTGGGTTTAAACGGTGCGCATTATCATGAGTCGGGTTCAGGTGGCACGTTGCGATAAAGTCAACCACAGGGTTAATTTATTTGACAACTGCTAGCGAGGGAACGATCAGGGAAAGTACAGATATTTGTACCAAATGTTTGATTAAAATACCAACAGATGTGTGCGATACATTTGTGGAATGATTTTATTTTAATAGTGTTGCTCAGAAAGCAGACCATTTCATTCTTTTCACAAAATACATCAATATGTATATCATAGTCATTATATTAACATTTCTATGTGCAAGTGGAAATGCAAGCAAACAATTTTTGGATTACATACTGTTTGGCTTAGGGTGGGGTAATGAATTTAGAGCCAATGATGGAATATCATTAGAGCCACATGTTTTTATAAGCACACTACACTATAATTTTAAGTGACAACAGAGGCTTTTCTTTTTTTAACTGGCTAGAAGCCAATCTGTAATGAAAGACAGCCTGACAGAAGACTGTATATTCATTACCTTGGCAACAGCACACACACAGCTTACTAAATATATTTTATTCAAACAATTACACTGTGCATTTAACATTTACAGGATTGTTTTTACCCCCAAAGTGCTTTTGAAAGCATATTTCCCTTATTTCCTCTAGTAAAAACACCACCTCATCTCATTGGGGTAACAGGTTTTAGTGCTTTGTTCAACAGCCTAAAGTTATTCTGAGCTACATGGGGGCCTTGAGTCCTGAAGATTATCTTGCATTTAAGTAGATGCTATTTCTTAGATAATTGGCAAGAAGTAATGTGCACAAAATAGGTTTTGTGTGTGTGGTTAAATTGACTTCCTAGAGGTAAAAGAAGCTGCAGCACATCCACTAGATGTAAGAAAATTACCTTTCAATATTTGATTAGTATCGGGAATGTTTTCACTCCTTACGTTGACACACTTGACACACGGTGCCGATGTTGGCTGATTTTTTCTGTCCTTTTTTGTTGACCCTTCACAGCAGAGACGTACCCTTTTGCAACTGTGTGAGCGCGAAATAAACTTCTCTCTCGGCAACAATACGGCACTATTATTAAACATAAGATCCTGCTAGGCAAAGCCAAAGAATGCACAGTTGATAATTATTTAAGTTTTAAACTTAAAAGGCAGTTTGGTGCATTTTCTTTTAACTAGAAAGCTAATGTTTGTCAAAAAGATAAATATCAACATTTGGTAATTTATCACAAAATGTATTTTTACTAGGCTGCAATATATGGAAAGATTCTCCTCAGGTGACTACATTTTGGATAAAGATGCAAAGCAGAAAAAACAGCAACAACAATAGGTTACCAGTCCCTGACATGAGGGTTTCTACTGGATTCTGTCAGCTAATTACAGCCTTGCATCGTGGAATGACAAATTCCAGGGCTGCCTTGAAGCAAAAAAAACAAAAAAAAAAAAAACGAATAGAAAACAAAAAGCAAGACCTACTAGTAGCATCAAAACAGCTGTAGCCTCACACATTTGGTACATCTTGTTTTTCATTAACTGCCTGATATACTGAAGGCCCTGACTGAAAACTATTGAGTTGATCAGCCTAAATTATTGATATGTTATGGATGAACGTTAACTGAGAGAATGTGACTCCTGAAATTGACCGGACGCGATCCGGTAGAGAGAAGACAGGGCACTCTGGAGTTGCTGGACAAAACACAGTCCGCTCTTGTCGTTTGGTGGTGTTACAGAGTGAGGCCTCTTGTCACACAAAAGGATCTATGGCTGAGTACAGACACCATCTGCAGAGAGCACTTGAACCCGACAACAGTCAAGTTTAATTTTGGAACAATCAAGATTCCCATGGTCTTAACATTAGTAAGTGAAGGCTGATATGACCTACCACTGGCACCATTTGTCAAAAGTGACGTTCAGTCCCTAAAAAGGAGACGCTGCTGGCTGAACGTTTTGAACAACGCTCTTTGCTAATGATAATTAGCATCAGAGCTTTAAGCGAAGCTCAGTGTCTTAACTCAATGTCATTCAGCAGTGAGACCAAATACTTTTTCACATGCACGGGACAGTACTGCTGCAACACTAGCAGGCTGAGGTTGACAGAGAATACTCTGATCGGCTTTATTTTAGCCAATACCGATCCTTTAAAATGTGCAAGGATACAGATCTTTTGCATCGACTCGGGACATCTCTAGTAGTAGAATTTATTTCCTCCCACAGAATTCAGGCGGTCACTCTTTGCTCACCTGTCACATGCAATATTTCAGACACCACTGAACAGATTTGAACGAAACCTGAGGGTGATGATGTGTCCCACAATAACTGCATGGAACTCCACCAGAAACTGATAACCTGTTGATCTGACTTTTAGGAAACATGTGGGTATAACGTGTACCAGCAAGGAAAACTTGCCACATAATTGGCATATCAGGATGAGGTCACATTTTGTATTTGATGGATGTCAATTACATTTTGCTGTAATTGTTTCAGCTCACACGGTGCCTTTGCATTCTGAGCTGCTCCCAGAACTGCCAGGTGTAGTGGACTGGAGACCCACCTTGGAAGGGGCTGGAGGCCTGCTGAGCCAGAGTGAGGTGCTCCTCTGTCAGATGGTAGACAGGCTGGTGCTGGTTGATCTCCACACTGGTGCATACGTTGCTCTCACCATGCAAGAAGAAGGTGAAGGCGCAGGATAGGTGCTCACTGTGAGGAAGAAGGAGAGAGAGACGGAAAGAAGGAGATCAGTCATTTGGGATCACACTACTTTAATATGCACCTTTGAAAAGAAGTATCGCGTGCGATGAATAACTCTAACGGAGTGTGAGGTGGAGAAGTGGCTGCTGTGGGGAGAAGGGAGAAGATCAGATAGTTCCTGTTCACAGAGAAAGAAAAAGAAGAGGAAAGGTAGAGAGAGAAAATATGATTACGAACGCCTGTGTCTTTTTTCTTGTCAAAGGCTACAATGGAATCTCTCTCCTCTCACTCATATTCTGCTTCAACATGACAGACAGACTATTGATAGGAAAGATGAAGCCAGAGATAGATAGGGGGAGTAAAAGACAGAGCTACTAATCTGTGCACCCTCTGGGTGCCTTATAAGCCTGTAGTCTGTGATATACCGTGCTACTGTGTGTTCTCTTTCATCCTGCTCTCACTCTCTTACTCTATCCCCCCCACCCAACCGGTCGAGGCAGTTGACCGCCCACCCAGAGGCTGGTTCTGCTCAAGGTTTCTGCCTGTTAAAAGGCAGTTTTCCTTGTCACAGTTGCCAAGTGCTTGGTCATGGTGGAATTGTTGGATCTATACATATAGAGTTGGTCTAGACTTGCTCTATATTAACAAGTGCTATGAGATAACTGTTATGATATGGCGCTATATAAATAAAACTGAATTTAATAGTCTAGACTCCGAAAATAATGAAGCGTCTTCCAGCGTAATGTTAAATAGTAATCCCTTCAAAAAACAGCACATATGGGTGAGGAATTTCAGAGATCAGGATGCAAGGAAGTGAACAAAGCAACGTTCACAGGTGGTGAGCTTCCCTGCAATAGTGTGGATAGTGCTGTGTGTGAAACAAAAGAGGGCATGGCCAGGCCAGCTACAGCTACAACAGTACTCTCTCACACCTACACACAGCAGCTCTTCTGCGTCAACAATGCCAGCCTGTGCCAGTCTGACCTCAGCAGCACACAACAAAAGTGACAAGTTGAAGAAGAGACGGAAAGCAAGGATGAGGCAGGCGGAAGGAGAGAGGGGCAGAGCAGAACGCAGGCCATTGACTGCAGGCTTTCCTCCCTCTCTCATCCTGCTCTCATCCCAACACACTCAACACACAAATGCGGAGTGCGCGAGACACGGCGCAAGTGACGGATGACCAAATGAAAGTGGACACTGTGAATTTTGAAGTGGATCAAAGAGGGTTGCCTCCTCCGAGGATTTGGTTAAACAAATATCAGTCTTCACTCCCTCTCTCTGGCACACCTACTCTGCAGAGGATTAAAGAGAAGGAGCAGAGAGAGAGAGAAGGAGAGAGAGAGCGGGGCTTCAATAAGATAATACCACCTACGTAGTGAAGAGAAGCCCTAAGCCCCAGAGCTTGACACTCATCTTTGCCGTTTGTTTTTTTCTGTAAAAATTAGGTGGTGCTAGTTAGTGAATGGCTGTGAAAGTATCATATTCAAATTCTGCAGCTGGAAGCAAGTAGGCTACTGTGAGTCTGAGCAATACTGAGGCCACTGTCGATGCAGCAGCTCTGGCAAATAATATGACGTCCAACAGAAAAGTTGAACCTGGCTCAACTTTTGCCAGACCACAATGCGATATCATCCGGCAAGGTGCTGCATTGGCCAATCAAATACGTGTAGGTGCACTTTAGATTACTTTGCAACATTTCTACTGTTTACCTCATGATTGATAACTCCAGAGTTGCAAAATCTTGTCTCCTAATCTTACAAAGTGCTATGTAGTGTTACGGCATTGGAGAAGTCTTCATACTGAGGTACACACCCCCCACCAACTCAACAGCTGCAGTTTTTTAATGTTTAATGCAGAGCCGTTTTTGGTCTGAACGCCCACTAACTCAGACTGTTGAAGCCTCATATTAGCCGGAGATGAATTTTAGAATACATTTTTGCAGAAGAACTGTGGATTTTGAACCCATCCTTAGGAAAGGATCACTTCACGACTAATACGGACAGTAGGAATGAGTGTTGTGACCATATACTGTATTTTATATTAAGATTATATCAAGTTATTACATATTCATTCAAACTCTGGAAAAAATAGGCTAGAATGAATATCATCTGCACATAATAAATGTCAGCATATTGTTTTAATGGACCAATACGGTACAAAGAGAGGCTTCAGTCTAAAATTATACTATATTAAGTATATTAAGTTTCCCTGTCAAAATATCAGTTTCAGTTAATATATCTAAAGAATGGCATTTTAAGTGCAAATACCATATATTAGTAGAAAGTCTAATCGTGTGACTGTTTGTCAGTCTTAATGTTTCCTGATATACTGAGAAATACAAATGGAAAGATGGATGAAAAAAAAAAATTATGTTCGTTTTGAGCTTTAAGCCTAATTTTGTCACTCGTTTAAAAGATTTTGCTCAAACTTTAAGAAACGAGGGAGTGCATTTTTGTTTGTAGCGTGCGTTTTCTGGATTTACATACAAACAGGTAACACAAAGAGAGCAAAGGAGCCTTTGTTTGGGAGGACTGCTCTGATGCTGATGTAATTAGTAGAGGTAGGGGGAAGGGGGGGTTGTGTTCAGTCCTGGGGCAGGGCATGTAACCCAACCACATGGAGGGCGTGTGAGAGACAGCAAGTAGAAAAATGAAGACGAGGGTTAGAATGGTAGCCATGCATGAGTCCTCCTCATTAGCACAGCATGGAGCCAAATACTAGAAACGGCGTCAAACTTGGACTGGAACCAAATAGAAAGGGGTGTTGGGGTTATTAAAACCTCTCTTATAAGGAATAAACCAATGTGTAGTGCGATGGATGAGCTGGTCAACCTGTCAAGCACCGAGAACATTGTTGTCTGTGTTTACATTATGTGAATGTGCAAGCTGACCAACAGGCCATCCTGCTAATATGACACTGTGGTGCCTTTATATGTACACGGAGGAAAAAAGGGGATATGGCCAAGAGTACGGCAAGGGGGAGGAAAGGAAAAGCAAGTGAGAGACAGACTAAATGTGAGAGACAAAATGTGTTGTCGCATTCTGCAGACGTCAACGGAAACTGCAGTCTACCGTTCGCCTCTCGCACGCAAAGAAAACCTGACACTACACATTCATACACATCTGCGTTTGCAGTGCGCTTGTAAGCTGGAGGTAGAGGGCTGCCATCTGTGGCTCAACAGATAGAAGTACAAGACACAGTACCATAGCAGATTTAATTTTTATTCATTCCAAACGTTATTGTATAGATTGCTCTGTCGGTGTTAGCTGATTGGTTAAGAAGATTATCAGACACGCCAGCTGTTAAAACTGCATTAAAACTGTCACATGGTGCATGGTCACATGACTATCCAGCAGTGATTAGAAGACCACTTATTTTATATGCATCACTTTACATATTTAAATGTCACTCAATGAAGCTGAAACCCTTCTACTTGTATAACCATCAAATGTCGTGCAGTTGAAGCAGTTTTCACATATCACATGAAAGCTGGAAATGTTCCTGTATACCAGCCTCATCAAATGCTGTGATTTTTTATATATTATTGACCTAATTGTACCACTAAGTTGCAGCGAGACTGGCGACAGGGGGACGGTTGGTTAGCGCTTAGCCAAGTGAGCACAGAAACATCAACAAAAACACCAGCACATGACATCTTTCCTCACCACTGTGTCACTGGCACACACAAACGAAACAGGATTTAATAGAGCTTGTGCTGTGACAAACTGCAGCACAAGCCTATTGGATCTGTCTGTCTGTGTGCAGGAGTGTTCACGGCCCTGTCCACACATGTGACATACACAAACACGCAGCATCGTGCCAAATCTGATTCCTCTGCAAACATCCATGGCCTGCTGGTGAGGCAAACACAACAACACACATGCACACACACACACACACACACACACCTCAGCATGTGAGCTACACATGCACTGGCAAACAGCAGCTGCTAAGCATGGTGGGAAAGTGTCTATGTGGTAGCTGAGATTAGTTGAGCAGGTCAAGTGTGGGCATGGACAAGACAAAACACTGATCCAACAAGTGTTTTCGACTATTGCAGATCCTGTTTTTCATGGTATAAATACAGGAGATTAGTTCAGTGATTTCTAAAAGGTTTATATGGTGAGGTCCTAAAACAAATGAACTGAAAATAAAAGTGCCACATTTCTTTGGATATACTTTACTCACTTGTTATGGAGATGATGTGAAATCTTAAAAAAGGAAGAACAGATCAACAGTTTGGGTAATATGCTTGTCTTGCTGAGAGTTAGATGATTGATACCACGCTCACACCTGCACAGTAAATATGAAGCTACAGCAAGCAGCCAGTAGGCTTAGCTTAGCATAAAAACTGGAAACAGCTCTGTCAACAAAGATGGACAAAATCCACCAGGCTACACCTCTAAGGCTCATTAATTAGCAGCAGTGTTTCCCATTCATTCATTCATTAAGTAATTTATGGCAGCCCGCCATAGATTCAGTTCTTCCGCCATAGTCTCATAAGGAACCAAAATAGTTTTTTCCATTAGCTGTCACTCCGCGTTAACCCTCTGAGACCCACAGGATCAGATACGATCCCAAAAATCACATTATCACAACGCGTCACATTTTTAATGGTTAGAGTTGCCGTTTTATCCTCTTAAACTAGAGAAACAGAGCTAACTTGTGTGCCTGCTGCCTAAGTGAGCCATTATCTTCTGTCTGTAAAACTAATGCGTAAAGATGTGGTCTCCCCTTTTGCATGGCTCATTGCTTGTTCCACTTGTATGTATATCGATCAGTTCTCACCCACCAACTTTATTGGTGGCATACTAAAGTGTAAAGGTCACATTTCTATATTGAACGCTGCCATTAGCTCCAGTGGATACAGTTACAGCCAACCGGAGTGTCCCCCCCCCCCCAGGAGCTCATGAGATCCTGTGGGAAACATTGAACAGGTTTTATCTCGTTTGTATCAGTTCAAAAACCAAAAGTGTGAAAACGATAACCCCTCGTAAAACGGCACCTTGTGTGTCAGACTATGTCTTGGTCTGCCGCAGTGACTTCATGTAACATCTCCTGTCTGCCTTAACTGCAAACTAAAAATAATAATTCAATTGTGATTTAATTTGAAAACTATTTATTACTTTGCCTACAAGTCCCCTGGAACCCCCTGAGGGAGGCCTGGGGGCCCTACTCCATGAGACATTGTGTCTGTTAAAGCACGTCGAACCTGCCTCAAGACTCAGGTTCTTTGGGATTTCAGAATGTCATCTCCCCTTAAGCAAGATACTGCTTGCACTTAAACGAAAAAGGCCACAACCTAAGGCCTGCGTAGAGTACAACAGCAGACTGCAGGTGTGCGATTAAAACGGCGCATGTCAGCAGCACGCTGTGCATGAGCTAATGGATACAGAAAAAAAAATCCCTCTAAAACAGCTAAAGATTCCTCATCTCGTTTGTTTGCTCTGTTATTACATGCTTAACTTCAACAATGGAGATAAAACATGACACAGCAGAATACTGAGTGAAACAGCATGCAAAACTACTCGATACCTGTCAGAATATCATGCTCATTAACCAGATGTGTGGTATCTCACTTCACGTGATTTTATCTCTCTGTCATGTTGAGAGAGAGAATATGAAAGAGGGAGGGCTGCTGATGTAGCCTGACAAAAAAGCCACAAGATCTTTTAATCATCATCTCTCTCAGTCTCCACCTTTCCTTCCCACTCTGCTCTTCATCTATTAACTGGCAAATAGACAGGGCTGCTCTCTGATCTGTTCTTCTCCTCTCCTCGCCGCCACACACGCCGTACGCTCGCTCACACGCCACTGCGATTGTCCGCAGGGGCACTCCCTGCTCCACCTCTCACATGCAAATGGTCGATGGCCTTTGGCTCGGCAAGGAGACAATAAGATAATCCGGTGAGGATTTCAAGCGGGGCCACATACAAAGGAAGGCAGGTGGGCACATTTGCCTTCAGCTGGCATGCGATGGAAATGAGGTGCCAAAGGCCAGCGGCGACCTGTGCGGCGGCAGGGAGCGAGCCGAGTGGGACTGACAGCCTCAGTCACATCGATGGTCTGCCGTGTAGCGCACAAGCACACGATCAGCCATTTCACCATCGCAAAGCTTTGATATGGCATTTATTTACAAAAAGGTCTGTGCATTACAGCTTGATTCCTGGCAGCATACAGAACAGGCCTTTGACAGAGATATTCACTGCAACTGCACCACCCCCAACACTGAAGCAGTACAGCCCCCCCCCCCCCCATGTTAAAATTAAGACTGCTTCTTTATTTCCTCCAACATTTCAAAATTGCACTTGACACTACATTCTACAAAATCCTTTCCGCTGTTTGCCACACATCTCCCAACTATCAAAAGGATTATTTTCCATAACCATAAATCTGCCAATTATATTCCTCGATTAATCGTTCAACGTACAAAATGTCAAAGCCAAAGAGAAATAGCCATCACAAGCTCTAAGAGCCCAAGATGACGTCTTACATATTCAGTTCACAGTAGGGCAGAACAATTTATAGAAATCTTATCAAAACCGCAATATGGCTAAGGGCAATATCCAAATCACAGGAGCTGCAATGTTTTGATAAAAAAGGTCAAATGTGTCCCAATATACCGTTTTAAATGAAGCATTGTGGTGCTACAGAGATGCCCCGACCTACAAATCATATTCTCCAGATGTAAGGGAACATGCTTGTTTGGTACAGACCCCAGCAAAAACATTTTTAAAAAAGCCATCCGTTTTATATTTTTTCCCCAAAATGAAATGCAACAATTACCACTCCCACTAAAATCCTGAGTTGTATAACAATGTGATTTCTTTCCAAATTTTTTTTTTGCATATCATCAGCCCCAGCTCACAGTGAAAAGCAGCAAGTCACCGTACTGGAAGAGCAGGAACTAAGGAATGAAATTTGAGTTGTAAAATTAAATTAAATGTTTATCAAAATAGTTGCTGATAAATTTTCTGTAAAAATTGATTGAACAACACAAATAAGCTTTTAAATTTTGAAGTTATATTAACTCAAACGTTCGTTCTGGAAATGATGATGTCTTATATATTGAAAACCTTGATTTGTTACCATCTGACAAAAATTGTTAACTGCAACGATGGAATTATTTCTGAAAAATAAACTGACTGAGCGACACCACTTTATTATCTTCCGAGTCATCTGTACCAAGGCTTGCCCGCTGATGAATTTGTGGCTTGGTGTTAGAGCAAATGGCAGCAACAGCCAGTCATCCATGTAAATGTACAGGGACAGAGCATACTAGTTCATTCACCTACTCTCCGAGCTGCTGTCAAATAACAAACACGATAATGTTTGAATCGCAGGATTATGACGTTCCTGCCCAACTTCGGTGCATTGGTTGAATTTTCACGGCGTTTCGTTTCCCTCGTCCTGTCAGTTTTGCTGCACTATTCTAAAACATGTTGGTTCGGTTCTTTAGACAGGATATTGTTCTGCAACTCAATTGTGCCCCAGCTAAACATGATATTTTGGTTGTACTCTTGTTTGCTTCAAGGTGAATCGTTTCCACAAGCTTCCCATGAGGTTACACTAATCTGCCTTAATAATAACTTCTGGCCACTGTTGTATTTTATCGCTGATAGAATTATCACTTAATTTTTTTTAAACAATTGCACATCTTACTTACACATATTTTGTAGATGTACTGTATTAGAGCAAGTGAGAGAGAGAAAAACAGATGTCACAGATATCACTGTAGACACTGTTATAAATTAATCTATAAAGAGTTACCATGTCAAATAGAGCATACTGACCTTTCCTTTCAGTGAAAATTTATTTATGTGTAGCTATAAGTGCTTCGTCACATCTTTCAGCAAAGTGGGTTCTTCTCTTTCCAATTTAACAAAATCAGTGCCCGTGCTTATCGCTGCATCTGTTAGTTTGATGAAGTTGCAAAAAAATCATTGTGTCACAACTGTAAATAGGATGACACAACTGACCATTAGATACTGATTATATTCTAGCCGAAGAGCTGAAAGCTTTCCTTTTCAGACATCAGATGAATACATGCGCACACACACACACACACAATATGACACTTGATTTAAGGTGAATCGAAAGTCAAACGGAAGCCACAGAGCCGGGAGCGGACGGTTCGGGGAAGATATGAAGACAGAATGAGGAAGGAGGCCGCAGAGCTGTGACATTCCATAGATGCTTTTTGGGCTTGGCTGGCCACGCTCGAAGAACTGAGCTTCCCTTTAAGCTGATGCACGCTTCCTCAGCACAACAAAAGCATCAGCGGCAAGTGTCCCTACTGGAAACAGTGCCCCGTCCATCTCTGGCCATTTTGCATTACTGGATCCAGTAGTCACCTCTGGGCTGTCTTGCACATGGATATCTGCCACGTGCAGCAGCTTGTTGTTATGATCTGGGCCAGGTAAACATGTTTTGACTGTGCTGTTGCTGCAGTGACATGACGTGTTGGCATGTGTACGGTTTCTGGCAAAACAGTATTACAGCAATGTTTCTGGAATTATAGCTTGCAATAACAATCAGCCACCGCCACACAAAGACGGGTGGATTGTTTTGACGATGGACAGTGGACTTAAAAGTTACTTTTCAAAGGAGCAAAGAGGCCACTTGTCTGAACAACACTGGTACTAAGGAATGTATTAATTTTTACATGATAGCCATAATTACATATCATGAGAATATTTCTAGGCAGTGCAGATTTGACTTGAATATGAAAGCCACGTTAAGAATGGAGACGGGATTAAAAAAAAAAAAAACATTCATTAAAAGAATGAGGTGGCATTTTGTTCATGAGACAAGACCAAAGGGAATGAAGCATTGAATTGGAGAAGGACACATTTGCAGGGTGATATAATCTTCCCTACTGTCTAGCCACCTGACCACTGGGAAACAACAACACTGTCTGCTGCCAACAAAACACAAAAACACGCCGGGCCCTGGGAGACGCACCAGCACCGGCTTTAGCACACACTTCACACAGGGGACCTGGTGCTGGAGAAAACACTAAACTTAAACTCTTAAGGCTGGAGTATTCACTAAAAACACTCGGAGCTTTATTACTTTGAATTGATTTCCCCTCTGCCACAGATGGAGAGGGGGTGAGCCTTTTTATATATGTCAGATTAAACCCTCCCCCCCGTGTTGGCTATATCACACACACACACACACACACACACACAGGGTTCATCTAATACACCTGCTGTCAGCTAAAAAGCAACGGTCTCAATCCGAGCCAGATACCTTTTCACTTCTGAAGAAATAATATTTTCCAGTAATTACGCTCATTACCATGTTCAACATAATTACTTTGCAACTGCATCGTGATTGTGATGCGACATCTGTTCTTTCCTGTGAAAGAGACACTTGCATCACTGCAGTGTGATATGCATTTAACTGTTAAAACATGCACTCGATTCACATAACATAATATACATGCAAACAATCCTACTCTTAACTGTGTAGCATAAGACATCCTGTGGGTGAGGACCTACAGCTATGGTGGTATGTAGTAAAAAGGATGGTATTTTAAGCCACGCTCACATTGAGTCATTAGGTCATCATGCCCTTATTAATATGAGTTGTGCAGTTGTAAGAAAGGTTCATCACCCAGAGCCATGGCCAATTAGTCAGCCTCATCCTGGATTAAAACTGGGCTTCTGCGCTTAACCCACAACGGAAAGGCCTAGTTTGGCCTTTTTCTCTCAAATTAGCTGAAACGCTTTTTGAAAATCATATTATACGGACGGTACTCAGAGAAATGTAACTAAACGCCGTGGCCAACTGTGTGGGTTTTCTTAGCTGTATCCCACAGAAACGAGGAAAGGTTAACAGGGCGTCGCCTTCTCTTTGCTTAACTGAACAAATTAATCCAAATTAACTGCAGAACTCTGTGACTCTGTGCAGTGAAATTAGACTTCAATATTAGCTCATGTTGCATATAAACCTTTATTGACTTGACTCAGACTACCAAGCATTAGATGTGCTTACTTTTAAGATTTGTTCAGTGGCAAATTAAGTGGAGATAAGACACAGAGCACATTCCCTTTTACTTTTCAACAACATCAGCTGGAAACATTGGCTCCAGTAGATACGAGTCCGTGAGCTTCTTCCAAGAAAAACAGCTATGTGTGTTGGCCTCAGTACAATGCAAGAAAAGTGACCAATCAGGGAGAGAAAAGTTTCAAACTAAATTTAAAAAAAAAAAGTGTTGACTTGAGAATGAGCTGCTCTTTAAGTTCTGTGCCAGTGGATGATTTCTTGTTGATGCTTTGAAAACATCTGTTACACTAATCTCACTCTCAAAACAAATGCTGGGCATAACGCTGCATTGTAGCAGCGGTAACAAGATTTAGAATCAAACAGCGCATTCAGCAGTCACATCAGAGCAACTATTAGCAGTATTTTTGTAGTTTCTAGTTCTATTAGTAACACTGAAAAATGTGTGCAATGGATTACAGACTCAGCTGAGCAGTTTGAAACTACAAAGTTGTATTCCAACATGAGGCTAGGTGTTAAAATGCTCTTTGCATCTCTCTCCACTTAAACTGCATGAGTTTCCTTCTTAGACATGACTACAAATTAAAACACAAGAAGTGAGCTTTGAAGAAAGAGGAGGAGTTGTTTTAGCTGACACAGTGAGAAGAAACAAAGACTCTGTGAGGATACATATTCTGAGAGCTTCAAGATGTCTTCTTTGGTTACATTATTGGGCCTATGCTGTAGGGCAGATTAATCATTTGGTCGATAAAACATTCAAAAATTTAAAAAAATAAAATAAAATAAAATACCCATCACGACACATCAATAACTTCATCAAATGTATTGGATTGTCTGACCAAACCCCAAAGGTATTCAATTTCTAATCATCTAAGCCCCTTACTCCAAGTATATCTGTGCTAGATCAATGTAATGTCAAGGTTTCTCTGGAGTTTGAGGTACCCTGCAGTGAGGCTCCTGTAAATCTTTAAACACTGTTGGCTAGCACAGGCTACAATGCAGCCACCTTGTAGTCTACGGCGATGAGGTCAAAGGTCTAACACCAGATAAGGGATTAGTTTAAATGTGGCCATACTTCTGGATTAATAAAGACAGTTCCATAGGAATCACAGTTAGCTAGAAAGAAACTGAGAGGAAGGGAGGGAGTGACGACGCCTGAGGGATTAACAATGACGACTTCTTCAGACCTTCACTTGGCCCCGTACTCTGCCACGGGCTCTGGTCACATGGGAAGCTGGGAGGAATGGGAGGAATGCAGGCAGGGTACTCCGGCTGAGGAGGCAGGAGGGTGTGAGGAACGGGGCCACGGAGAGGGGGCAGAGGAAATGTGAGGACATGGGATTCCCTCCATGAAAAAGTGAAATGTGTCCCTGCTGCTTCCCTTGAAATCCACCGCTGACACAAATATGGGCTTCCTCAGTGCTGCAATGCATAAAAAGACGATGACGCCGGTTAACTTCAGTAATGAGAGACAAAATCTTTGTTCTCTCGGGGCCTCTAGCTGGCATTAGAAGAAATGAGTAAGGCATTCAGGGGCGGAAATTGGTCAAAAAATAACACAATAAAAGAGTTTTCTGACAGTCTCCTGTTTCTTCGCACTGCTTGGAAACACTAAGCGTTTTGTTGACTGTGCACACGGTGTCATGTTAATCAAGTCATATTGGCTTCTGTAAATCATAGGTCTCATTCACTTGGAAACCTTGTTCAACATGACATAAAAGTCATAATCCATCCATGCCACTTTAAACGAAATGGTTTACTTATTTCCATCAGGCGATAACTTCATGAATAAATATTGTTTCGACCAGTGCAGTCAACAAAAATAACACGTCTGCCTTGAGGCCGACAGTTCAAATGCTGTTAAAATGGGTACATTAGCAGCTAGTTACAAATTGTAGGGTCTTTGTAAGGTCAGTGAAGCAAAAGACCTTGCTTTAGATTGCAACACTAAAGTGATGCAATGGGAAATGGACTATTAATAATTTAGAATTGTGCAGCAATTAAGGAAATGGCCCATATCAATGAAAAACACTTGTATTTTCCTTTAAGAGCCATATTTATCTTCTGGACAGGATCTCTCCAGCAACATGATATATCCAGAGTGCCGGGTCACAGCTCAGTCTCCTTGGAGTTCCTGTTGCTAGAGAGACCGATGAAGTATAGCATTGCCCAGGGGGGGTAGGGGGTCGAGAGATACCGAGTTGTCCTGTAAATCTGTATCGGCAGTATTAGTGTGATTTTGTATGAGTGGTTATTTTCCTCCCAGGTGCATTCCTTGTGTCTTACATCAATAATTCTAATGAAAAGCTCGACTCCTCCACTGCCCTCGCTGTGGACCCGGCTTGCATGCCGATTGTTGGCGAGCATGTTTGTGTGCCTGTCTATCCCATGCGTTTGTGTTGTGCTGGGAGCAGGGAGGGGATAAATTTAGCGATTTAGCCCCAGACTGGAGGCAGTGGCCCTTTATCCTGCACTGTCCTACTTAACAGAGTGCTGCTCTCTGCTTCCGCCTGCCACAGCGCACCAGGACTCACACACTCACCTCTCAACATGGGGCCAAAAAAACAGCGCAAGAATGTACACAGCGCACGCAGTTATGCAGAAAAGTGCAGACAGTCGCATGCGTTTATGCAGGCATATCTGTTATCGTTTTGCATTCATTCATTATCAGTCGCTCTTGTAACATGAGCTGATGCACAGTGGCCTCCTTTTGTAACAGCTTGATTTGTTAATGTTTTCAGTCAGACAACAACAACAACTAAATGCACAACAGACTATACATATTTAAACAGTGGAATGGTAATCCAACACTCGCCTGATTGTAGCACAGTTGGAGTACATTGTAGATCTGGTAAATGCTGCTTTTAATACAGAGCGCATCGCGGGCAGATAAAAAGAAATCCTATCCTTTTGTCCTGATCAAATTGAAACATCAAAGCAGGCTGAATTTAATGTTGTTCTGAATTTCGGTAATGCACAGCCAATTAGGAGCAAGTCAACGAGTTAGTCTGCCTTAAGCTGACCAATAGAGCACGAGCATCCCGCTTCACCTTGGAAACACACAATCCCATGGTGCATTTCCATGCTGCCATGACAACCAAGAGGAGCTCTCCCCTTGCTCGTTCCCTCCCTCCCTCGTGTTCTCTCCCACTCTCTCTCTGTTTCCTGAAGCCAGTCTACCTAGCAGCATACGGTTCACAGAAACAGCCAGGCTGCACAACTTGGAGCCGCCTGTGCTCCAGACAAAGAGAATTACTGTCAGCTGTATCAACACATACTGCTGCATTTGCAGTTCACGTTAAAAACAAAGGCTTTACCTAATCAGTGTGCATTGATTTTTGTAAATATTAAAAACAGTTTAGTTGTTTTCAATATTTTTTACTTTAATCTCAACATCCTTTTTCTTGCAGAGTAAAAAATATGGGAGTCTATGGAAGAAGACAAAAGGCTAATTCCTCATAACTAATAGAAGACAATGGCGCAATGGGAGGCTTGAACAGAGGTCATCATTATCAAAGATTCTGTTTGTGCAGTTCCTTTCCACAGCCTCACCACAAACACGTCAGACCAAAAAAAAAACAAGGGAGAAAGAAGTAGGGGGGGGGGGTTTATGTATGCAATTCAACACAGGCTTAGGTCTGGGGTTGATGTTACAAACACTGTCAGCTGGCCACAGCCTCCGCCAGCTGGAGAGTGTGGATTCAGCAGAGGAGAGTGTTCGATGATCAGAGGGGTAGCCAGTGTTTCCCATGAGCAGCTGTGATTTGTGCAGCCCACACAAAAAGATCTTTCAGGATTTACCATTCCTAGCATTTGAAAGTCTGGAAATTCAGACTGATGACTGACAGTGACATCTTGAGGAATCATGTTCAATCTGGAAGGACAGTCTTAAAATGTACAGGAAGGCCCTCCATAATGCCAGAGCAGCCTACTACTCATCATTAATAGAGGAAAATAAGAACAACCCCAGGTT
>JAVQJF010082492.1:0-56224 GCA_036023855.1 Gadopsis marmoratus | reverse complement strand
AAAAAAGCAATTGTACTATAAACTAAATAGCAACAGTACTTGTTACTTTCTTGTATAAAGTTAGTTTAATATTGGTCTTTGAAATACTGAAAAAACATGCTCATTTTCAAATTTGTTTTGTGAATGTTGGTTAAATGGCATTATAATGTCTGCGTTTTTACTATTCCTGCTCCACATTTTCATAACATGTACTCTTATCAAAACCACACAATTTACTGCATTTTTATAAAGAAATCAAATTAATATTGAGTTCATCTTATTGCTCCGGCCCACAACAACAGTCTCAGTTTCTCATGTGGCCCCTTGGGAAAATGAATTGCCCACCCCTGTTATAGTGTCTGGCACCATGCAACAGAATTCCAGTATAATCTTTTGATTGTTTTTGAATTTGGGAGATTCATGTCACCCTCAGGATTAATGGCAATAACTTTAGTATTCCATTATGTTTTCCTCTAGCATTTTAATTTGGCAAATATTTAGATTTCTAAAAAATATACTAGTAAAAGATTCTGTGTTTAATGCTAATTAGCAAATGTTAGCATGATAACACACTAAACTAAGATGGCATTGTAAACATTACACCTGCTAAACATCAGCATGTTACTGTTGCATGCTACCATTTAGCATTTAACTCAAAGTAAAGCTGTGGATAAGTACAGCCTCACAGGGACACTATTGTGGCTGCAGACTCTTAGTCTTATTACTCATAGCAACAACCTTATTGTAGTCATTTTCTAGTACTGTTCCATGCTGAGTTGTGCCACATTATGTTCTCATTGCCAGCAGAAAGCGTCAGGGTTTGTGTTTGTTTGTGGTAAGTGCTGACACGGAGTCACTCACAAGGAGTCACCACTTATCACAAATGTAAGACTATTTAACCCATTAAGTACCTTAAGCTCGTCATTGTACCGTAAAAGAGGTAAACTTGAATGCAGAGGGTGTGTGATTGTATTTTTCAGTTTTAAAAGGAAATTGGGTGAATATCTTGTTTTCTGGCATTTTGTGAGTTTGTTTTATGTATATTGAGTAACTGTAGATGAAAGAGCCCATGTTGGGAGAATAAAAGACACCACCATCACCATTTTAAGTAAACCTTTCTGGAGTAAAACAGTATATTTATTTTGTTAACTATAAAGTTTTACAAGGACTGCTGATGACAGGACACCAGATGGTGTGCCTCACCTGAGGGATTCAGTCCTACAAGAACTGAAAAGACGTCCCAGCTATTGGATCTACTGCATTCGGTTTAACTTATTGAAATACTGCTTTACATGCATATACTGTATGTGTATAAGTCAGTGGTTGGCAAAATGGTGACATGATGGAAGTGAATTCCTCAGGTTCACATTCTTTTGTTGTGCTCTGAAGTCTGAAGACATGATAAACTCACACTTCACTTTGAGTTCTATCACATATGCTGTGCAGAGGCATTAGCAATATGAAAGGTACTACTGTGATGATTTGCTTCTCTGTGTGTACTTAAAAGGCCCCTTGTGAACACTGAAGATGAAGTAAGTTTTAGACAGAACATCCATAAGAGAGTTATGTCATTACAGCAAGAAATCAATTACTTATGCTCCAGGCAAAATTTAATGTATCACTGGGAGGTGTTGTAAGTCTTTGAGCGTACACTCTGAGGTGATTAATTGAAGCAGTTCCGCTGCTGGGGGCTGATTGGTGAGTGGTTTAACTGTCAGCAAACCTGCACATGCACATGTATTTGATATACGCAACATGATGAATGTGTGAAATCATTTCCAGCCAACTGAATTTAAGTTCTGAATCAGGAGGAACAATTTCTTTTTTCTTGTATGTTTCCCTCTCTGAAGTACCGTAATTCAGTTCAAGCAGTCCGCGAGGTGTCGTTTGGGAGGGGTGCCACTGCTGCTGCCGTGCAGCATATGGCACCTTTACACTGGTAATGAGTACAGTCTACATTCTTGGCACTGAGTCAAATTCAAAGTGAGCGCTTGATTCCTAAAAGGATCTCCAATATCTGGAGAGTGCATCACTCAATGACATCAGGGTGGCATTTTGCCTTTCTGCAAATCATGATGATGCACTTCTGGCCTGATTGAGCCGTGACCTTGATAGTGTTTCGGAGTGTGACACAGTTGGGATGAGATGAGCACCTTGAAATCTTGCGTGGTTCTACAAATGTTATGAATGTGTTATCATGTTACGCTGTACCCTTCATCTTAAGTACTTAATGGCCTTACTCACATGCGGATTAAACTGCCATTCAGGTGCAAATGTTGTAATACTTTGAATCCAGCACTGAATTAGACCATTTTGGTAAACAGAAATCTGAGTCACAAAGTGAAAGCCTATATATATTTAATGATTTAATGAATAATTCCTTCCTCAGTCCTTTATCTATGGTAACAGGCTTTTGGAGGGTGATGAACAGAATGATATATCTTATTTGAGCAAGGATGTAAGGGAGTAAAAAGAAGATTGAGGCCACTCTGCTTGCCGTGATTGACATGCTGTACACTCTCTTTTTTGAATGCGCAATGAGGGAAAGTGACAAAACTCTGCTCCCGTGTAGTCCAATTTATGTGTCTCTGTAGAGTTCTTCTGTGAGTCTCTGCTGATGGCACAGGAATTTAATTACAATCATAGGATTTAGCCTGTTGCTACCATTACACCATCATCATCAACACTAGATGGATTCCTCACATGTTGTCAGGTTAAGTCATGCATTTATGGATTATATTCCTGAAGTAATTGTGTTTACATTCTTTCATTTACTTTATGATAGAGAGCAACAAATGGGGTGTTTGTGTTTGAAATGTGTTTTCTATGATCACAAAAATACAATTTATTTCCAGCAACTGCAAAGGAGATGATCAATGAGCAGTTATATGCTCAAAGCAACCTTGTTTGCCTGATCACAAAATATACTGAAAATGTGTCTTTTTCGTTCCTGGAAAAATATAAGAACTGAGCCTCTCTTTAACTTTTTCCATGTTGTTTTCGTGGTCAAAAATATCCAGCACTGGGAACAAAAGCTACGTACATAGAAATCCATCTTCAGTCATAATAGCAACCATGCAATCCTCCTGCTTTTACTGAAATAACTCTATTAAATACAGATGTTACCCAGGGCCTGTCATTACAGAAATGTGACCATCTGCAGATTAAACTAACTTACAGCTTTTAGTTTCAGGGACACTTATTAAGGCTTTAAGCCTCGTGATATCCAGAAAAGTTTCAAGAGAGCAACTGCAGTGGGGAAAGCTATCCTCTTCTTTCTCCTAAATTAGATTGCACCGCTGCCAATTGCCCACTTGCTTATTTGTGTTTACCATAGCCTTTGGTGCTGTGGCTGATGCCAGCAACAGTAAACAGAAGTTGAGTAGGATATCTGTTAATGAGCAGGCTACTTACCTAGATGTCTCTCAGTCATTAGTGTGTTGTCCTGTTCTGTTCCGCAAAGATGGGATTTTATGTTACAATGTTCTGCATGCCTATTTTGCTGGGTTTTTAGCACTCTCTGTTTGCATGAGTTAAAAACCTCTGTCGGTAAACGGGGAGTGTACAAAGGATATAGCAGGTGTGTGATTGTGTATGAACACATTTTTGTCCATCTGCCATCTGTCCTGGGGGTGGATCTATCATTGTTTATGTCCCTGGACAGATGCATGCTCAGATGCAATATCTCACCTCCACTCCGGAAAACAACATAATGTGTCTCAGACAAAGCTATTTGACGTGTGTGTATGCTTCTGAGCTGTTGCCAACAAAAGCAACAATAGAGCAGCATATTGCACAGAAAACAAAATCAATGCCGTTTGATGCTTGATGTAATTATACACAGGTGGAAGAAGCCAAGCTAGAATTATATTTTGTGACATACAAGTGATGTACCTACATATGCCATAATATACAGCCTGAATTCAGTCTCTTTTAAGGACTGTTGACAATAGGGATGTGTGTATGTGTATGTGTATGCGTGTGTGTTTGTGTGTTACCACAAGCTGTTGTTTCCAGTGGCATTTAAAACTCCAGACCAATTTGTACCTGTCCATTCTTGTTCTGTTGACTCTGCAGCGCATTAATCCTGCTATTAAGTGTTCAGTGGCGTTAATGGCATCATCATTAATGGCTGCAAACTTGCAATCCAAGACCGAGTGCCTGCCTTCCGTTTAAGCGGCCACAGTGTGCCATTACAAGACACAACACCGCGAACGCTGTGAGCCAGTGAGACTTCCTGGCGCATAATCCGCGATTTAGCTCGGTTGGTAAAGCCAGGAATCACAACAAAATCCAGACATAAAAAGCACGAGGGCTGGCATTGTGCTGGCTCCGGGGAAGCTCAGTTTAACTGCCATCCTTGCTCCCGTGCTGGTAACCATGAGTTTGAGATATTGCAAAAGAGGAATTGTAAAAGAATATGAAACAGCAGGCGCATATGAACACACATGTATTTTATTTCATTCATCTTTACATTTTTTTTGTTGACATTTTATGACCATAAAATAAATATCTCAGGGATGGCCACTGTCAAACTAAAAACACAAACTGCAAAATATAAAAGTGAATAAAATAAATATGTTTGCTGTAATTCCAGTTCACATCAGTTACTGTGCTTCTGCTAGTGCTGTCTGCTGAGGTGCACTCGCCAGGCGATGCAGCAGTGTAATATTTTCTATAGTTTGGCTTGGAGTTGTTTGGCTGACCCCTGCACCACAGCTGAGAGTGTTAGAGTGGCACATGAAAGTGGTGAGAAGTGAAAGTGAAGGAGCTCATGGAGACAGAGTGAAAACATCTGGGTCAAAAAAAAAAACTCAGAGCTCTCTTGTACCAGGATGGAAATGGCATTATTTTCACTGTGCTGGTGAGTCATGTGCACTTAGATTGCTTGAATGCATTCTCTTTAGTATACTGCACAACGTGCGTGAAACAATGGGATTTAAAGGTTCAAAACATTCACGGTTTGTCAAAACTTTCACGATATACTGCAGGAAAAGCATTCAACTCATATTTGTTAGACCTTCACGCACATGACATTCTGTCAGAGATGCTGAATGCAGACCAAACATGGTTCTTACACTGTACTTTTCAGTCTTCAGGTAGCTCTGAAGTCTGAATACAAAGACGCTCAGATTCAGTATTAAATCATTACTACCTGCACTTAACTCAACTCTGAACATGAGCCAACTTAATTTACACGACTTGACATGAAAGTAGACTTCCTGAAACTCTGGTCCTTTAATGGGCGAAGATCCCAGGCCCTTTGAGTCTAATGTACAGCAAAGCAGCCGACACCAGCAGGATACCAGTTAAGGTTCAGCTTTTCTTTACGATGATGCAGACTGCAGTGTCAAGATGGCACACACTGCGGGCGGCGGGGTGGCTCAGTGGTTAAGCACAAGCATCTGGTTCTTTATCAGGTTTGGAATTTGCATGTTCTCCCTGTGTTGGTGTCAGCTTCCCATAGTTCAGGGCGGGAAAGTTGAAGTGAAAACTCTCCAATGACTTGCCTGAGTGACTGAGATTGTGTGTGTGTCTCTGTGTTAGACTGACATCCAGACCAGGGAGTACTAATAAGAAGGGATGAATGAGATTTCATTGAATTACAAATGCAGGTAGCGTTCGAGTACATTGGTCACCAGTTGGGATTAAAATTGACTGTTTTATATAAAGAACTGCTAATTCGTCTGTGAAGTCATTTACATTGTGTATGTCCTGGAGATGTGTGACGTCAGATTAGCATCATGTCTGCTCCAGTGAAGCCCTTACTGGCATTCATAAATCAAAACAAAAACAACAACATTTTTGAGCTATTTCCATCTGGCTTTGGAGCAAAGTAGTACAAAAATGGACCAACTTAAAGAAAAGTGGTGACTTTCTTTTAGAAGCAATTATGCTACTTCCTTTGACATTCTTCAGCCTTTGCGTTCCAAACGGTTCAGCTTTGAGCTCCACTATTTCGATTTTATGCTCCCTTTACACTCATATCACCTGTAACCATAAAATGTGTATCTATTTATTACACAGCATATCCCTGAAATCGTGTGGCACTGCGTGGTTTCCCAAGAGAGAGGTACAGAGCCAATAAAGCTTAAAGTTGTTTCATTTTGTATGTCAGCATAGCTGCTTTACACAATGCAGGTGTAAAAAAGTTGCTTTGGTTAAGGGTTTCAACACTAATGAGCCATAAATGACTGGTCTTTGTTAACAGGTAGTAGTTAACAGTAACGGTAGTAGCTATGACCCTAAGTCAAACCACTGTTTTATACACTGAGTGTGGGCTGAAATCCTTTTACACAGTTTCAAACTTTCAAATGTATCCACGAAGACTGGACATGGCCTTACTCACTGCTCGACTAAAATCTCAGTTGAATATGTCTTTAAAACACTGTGCGTCAGGGCGTAGTCTCTGGTGGTTGTGATAATGTGTTTTTAAAAATAGGCTGAAATTTGAAGTGGAAAGTAATCATGTGTCTCATCAAACAAAACATTGTGATGAAAAGAAAAAGTGTTGGGAGTATTTGTTGTGTTGCTGTAATTCGATTAAGGCCTGTAGGTAGAATATTTTTTCATTAATATAGTTCAGCATAACCTATTATATTTCATACTGTATTATCTACATGGCCTACTAATAGACTGACACCTAGCAAACATTAGTCAGCGCAGCAATCTAATCACAGTCACTTGCTTGTGGTCATTGCAACGTGGTTGTTGCACACTGTTTCATGTTGAGTGTAGAGTCGATGGACAGAAGTGGCATCTCCAGAGCTCCTCAGTTGAAGCTGTTCTTTTTCTGCACAAGCAAAGATGTTTAGATCATCCATCAGCTTTTGAAAGTCGTTGCAGGAAATAGGCCACGGTTTTCCAGATGCGATGATTATGAGATCCTCTGGCTCCCAATGTTGGAAATTTGGCCAAGTAGCTGAGGTAACTATATGAAGTTCCCTCATCAGTCCTAATGCCTCTTCATTCTCATGCTCCAGCTCTGCTTTTAAATGATCTGATTCATAGATTGGCACAAAAACAGATTCTCTGCCATCGGTAGCCTGAGGTAAATGGTAATGGACTCTTTCTTATGAAGAGGTGCGTCTTCATCTTCATTCAGGAGAGCAACTTTCATCAAAGCCCTATCAATGCTCTGCACTACATTTGACACCCAAGTGCTGTACCATCGTCTTACTGTGACAGTAAGCTAATATTTAACAAATGTTTTCATCATTGTCATAATTTAGTCATAGCAACAGTAAGACAACACTGGAATAATGAGGCTGAACAGGAAAACACAACATTACCCAATGAATTAGACGTGGTTCATAGTCCCAAGTGACGAAAAAGACCAGGGAGGCATTTAAAGGTTAACTAGTAACCGAGAAACATTGTATTACTGCAGCGGGAGCCAGTAGAATAACTATAAAAGTTACTTGCTTGGTTCTCATTTTTAGAACAGCAAGCTTTATTCTGCAGTACAGAACATGTGCTGCAATCCATTCATCCCTTCTGAATAGTTATCATCCTTTAGGCTACGGTCAATCACAAAGGACTGGCTCACAAAACTACTGTATGTAACTGCATGTACGTGTCCCACTTCCGTATTCGTTGGGGGTTTGTTTCGTACTAATTACCAATGAATATGTAATTGCGAAATGCTACATAATTAATGAGGTGTTACTGCGTCCTTACTTAAGGAGTTAATAATCCCTTGGAACACTGCTACTGCTGTAATGTTTCATCCAACAGCACAGTATACTTTCACTGTGGTGCTGCAAATGTAGGATAAAAGGTAGCACTCTACTACAGCAGTAATGAAAAAGTAAGAGTGACCTCATGTCTTGATCATTTTCAGTGATTTTATTGACAGCTAATGGCCTGGACAAATAAGCCTCCATCAGAGCATCAGAGCATCAGAGTTTTCCTTTAAAAGACACATCTTGGAATAAACAACTCAGCTGGGAAGCAATTACACTTGTACACACATGAGCAGATCCACAAGGCCAGCAATTAATAATGTGAATTCTGTGGTGCTCCTGCAGGAATAAATGATTATTTGGAAGAATCGTAAAAATGAATTAAAAGATTTTACTGTATTCAACATAGACTATACTAACTCACTTGAAATCTATTATAAATGTATTGTTTGACTGACTAGTCTTTGAATTTAGCAGAGGCTAACTTTTGTCAGCGTCAACTCTCATGTAGCTTTCTTCTTCTGCGTGGGACCCTTGCTAACAGTTGTTTCTTCAAGGTAAATGTGTCTTATTATCTAGAGATCTTGCACCGCATGCTTGCAGTTTTCTAAAGGCTTGGTGGTGGCTTAGGCTGACTACACACAGACAACAACCTGCCAGTGATGCCAGGCCCAGTGGTCTCCTGAGTTACTCTAGACAGGTTATGTACATCTTCAACTGGGGTGAAAATCCATCTGTTATCTATCCGCTGTAGATCTAGAATTATCAATTACTATTTGTAAGAATGTAATAATGCTGACATGTCTTTGGTATATAAATATATATATATTTGGTTCACCTAGAGTGTCTACTATGTTCTGGGCTTTAAGAGACTCGAATATGTTCTGCAGCTTGTTTTCTCTCTCAGGAAACTGGTAGTGGCACTGCAGTGTTTGGCCATGTGTTGGAATTGCATGACAGCTTGTTGTTACCCTCAGTAATTCTGGCTCAGCTTTAATAGTGATGTTTGAGGGAATTGAAACCAGCATGAGCTACTTGCCAACCTTGGCAAAAAAAACAGTCTCCACAGACTTGGGCCTTGCTGTGTTTTTGCCCTTTGAATAGTCTTGGTAACAAATTAGCTAATGAATTGGCTGATCAGGAAGTTAATGCACAAAGATTAAACCTTCATAACATTGTATTTAAACATTAAAAACTTTTTTTCACTTGATTTAAACAAACCTTTTAACTTTGCATCACTTTCTACATTTACATTTTATTAATGACCATTTTAACAAATTCTATGAATTTCCTAAGCCACGTGGATAGAATATACAATATTGAAGCCACAAGCCATTTGGACTACTATTCCACCCACTGGCAGATTACCACAATTATACCACCTACATGTAATATGTCTTCCCATAAGTACCATAATTCCCGTTGTCCTTGCCCTTTGGTTTTTCTGTTTATTTTATTATGCCATTAAGAGGATGATTTAATTTAATATTTCGAGGACAGACAGAGACCTTTTCCTTTATAGTTAGATAGGGAACACATGTATTTACCAAGTTCCTTTGCAATCCATCCAACTGATGTTGAGATATTTCGCTCAAAAACTAAAGAATCAAGGGATCACCAACATCACCAGGCAACATCATCTAGGAACCTTGAATGTCTATACAAAATGTTGTGCCAATCCATCCAATAGATTTACAGGACAAATGTAAACTATGACATGCTTGTGGCACTAGATGTAAAGTCAGGGGGGTCTCAAGAGTCAGCATGGTTCATCCTCTGGTGAACATGAATGTCTGTGCAAAATTGCATAACAACCCATTAATATTTTGTTATTTCAGTCTGGATTAAATTGGTGGACAGACTGATGTTGCCGTCCTCAGAGCAGCGCCGGTGGCGTAGCTAAAATAAACCTCAGTGATGACTGATCTTAAACAAGGCACACAGAGCAGGTGAAATGTAATTTTCCCCAGCATCAAAAAAGTCCTACCTTGACCTTTACAACGTCTCCTTTTGTATCACATTAAATAACCCACCTATTGTGGGATGCAATATCGCCTCCCCAGTCTTCACACATGGAGGAAGTGATGTATATTGATTAAAGCCACTCTTATCACTAATATTAATCTTTCAGTACTATTAGACAGCCAACGTATTATTGATAAGGCCTGAATCAGGATTTAATACCTTCCTGACTGGCAAAATGGAACCTGCTTAGAGTTCCTTACACCTGCAGATCACACATACTGACGTCAAATTCAATCACACTTTTCATTTCCAACTCAAATCAGGTCGACCCAGCCAAGTCCCTGCTGGACCACAGTATTTAATTGCACTTATACATTACTGAGTTGTCAAGCATGTAAAAATACGCCATTGCCTATTTATCACTGACCCTGACTTACTCACTCTCCCTCCTGATCTGTCTATTTCTGTCATAGAGTTGTAACTGTAAAATGTGTGTATCTGTTTGTTTAAATTAATTCTATCAATAATCATATCTATTTTTTATTATATATTTTTTTGATTAAATATGATTTATGCCTCAGCTGTACTTTGTGTTTAGGACTAATTAGCAAATGTTAGCATGGTATCACACTAAACTAAAATGGTAACTATGGTAAATATAATTTTATAACTTAACCATTATGCCACAGCTGGAGCATCATCTATTACCATCATCTTGATTCTTTATATGTTCGTTATCTCTGATACAGCCTCAACGCAAAGCAAAAAGCATGGGCCTTTTAGTGCCATCAATCAAATATTTCTTATTTGTATTTATTTCCAAGTTTATTTGACAGGGATTATGTAAAATAAACATACATTTCACCACTATTTCTTTGTCCGCTTACTGTTTTTGGCGATTACTTTTGTTTGTAAAATGTTTTGCTGCTAGCAAGCAGACAGCAGCAGTTGGCTGTTTCCCCGGCCGAAGCAGCAGTGCAGGATCTGACGCCGATTGGCTGCGGGGCAAAACCGAACCAGCAGTACAGATGGGTGACAAATTAAAGAACATCAAGTATTGATAAGGGTATTTGGCCACCACAAACTGCCAGAACAGCTTCAGAGCTCATTGGTATAGATTCTGCAAGTCTCTGGGACTCTACTGTAGGGATGAACACCATTCTTCCAAAACATATTCCCTCATGTGGTGTTTTGATGGTGCTAGTGAACAGCACTGTCTAAATCTTACATAGGGATCATATCTGCTGAATGCAAAGATCAGAGGAAGCAGAAAGGTTGCAAGCATAATCTTATTAAAATATAATAAATTAGACATTTGACTGAATTTATTTTCGTTCATAAGAAATTGATTGGAAAGAAATCAGTAAACGATCAGCTCATCAGACCTGTTCTGTAGGCTGGATGTGGTGTGTGTGTGTTTGTTTTTGATATGTGCCCATTATGTCCCCGCATACTTTGCCTCTGCAATAACATTCCCCGAGGTCTTGCCGCTATTACGTCTGTGTTCAAAGTGCCGCTTGTCCAAGCATCCCACACGCTGAATTATTCACAGTGCCTATGGATGCACATCTAGCCTGCTCCGCTTTTATTGTTTTAACTCTGTTTCCAAAGACAAGAGAGACCACAGGCAAGCTTTAACAAAGAGTTCATCTGTCACTTACCAGAGCTGACCTGCTCTGTAGTCAGTCAACACTCTCTCTATCTGCAGTTCCAGCCTGCTCCTCCTTGTACCCTGAATATCTCAGGGTTGCTGTGTAGAATTTATACCAAAAAAAAAATGGGGCTTCTCCCTGTTTGAACTCAGGATGTTTGCTCCCATATGGACCCGTATGCATGGAGAATATGAACAAAGCTACATTTGCATGAATGCACCAGAATGAACCCGAAACTCATTTTCATTTCATTTTCCTTCTCTTTGCCTATAAAATAAAAATCTAGTTCTGCCCATTTTGGCATTTACAGATTGGTTAAAAAACAACTATGCTATGTGTCGATCATATACCCAGAGACTTCAGAGAGTAAATTAAATAAAGACAGAGGGTCCGGAAACAGGCAGTTGAAAGGTATGCAAGTGAGACAGAACGAGTGAGTCCAGAGAGAATGGGAGACAGTTTGAAGAGGCAAATACCCTCAGTTGGTAGCAGGAGGTGGGATGATAAACAACAAAGAGAATCTTTCCTTGGCAGCTATGGGAGAGAGCAAAAGCAAAAAAAAAAAAAAGAGAGAGAAATAGAGGCTAGGATCCAGCTGAGTGTTTAAGCAGGGAAGCGAGGGAGGAAGCAGAGTGAGAATGAATGCTGTATCACTCTGTCTTGCTGCACCATCTTTTCTCTGTTGTGTGGCTATGAGCTGAGGAAGAGAGAGAGGTTGCCTGTGGTGTGCGGTTGGAGGGCGAGCCCATGTGCCTACTGATAAATATCAGCATCAGTTTCACAGATAATGGCGAGTATCATCTGGATCTTCGTATGCATGTATGTTTGTATTAATATGTGCCTTCTAAACAGGGTGTGAGATTTCCAATAACTGCATCATTGGGCCCCTAATGAAACACTCTGTTTCATACTGTTCCTGAAAAACTTAAATTCAGCTTATTAATGTCAAACAAAGAACATGAAAATAATTACTCTCCCTGCGTTTTTTGCACCTTTCCCCACCCTTAACTTGCATATTAATGGTACCATGCATAACCAATCATGTAGATGAAAGAATCATTGATCCACTATCCAGTCTAACCACACTCGTACGCCTATTAAATTAAGCAAAATTAAATAATAATACCACTGTAGATCTGTGATTCTTCATTTTTGGAACTTTAAAAATGAAACAATGACATATGAGATTGAATCTTCTTTCTTTTTTTTCAAAATTATGTTGACACCCACTGCAAAAAGTTGAATGATTTGGGATTAAAGCTGAATGTGTTTTTTGAGTTGAGTCACTGGCTGTAAGCAGTTTATTTCGATGGAAATTTCAACATACAAACTCCTTTTTTTTCCTCACAGAATATGCCCTTCTTATCGAAAGTACACACATGCACAAAATTATTCATATATTCACGCTTTCATATCTCTCACCCACATGCACACACACCACCACCCTTGCAATTATGTGCTCTATCATGTGTTACAAGCCTGCTCCACAAACATAAAACCAGATGGATTTGGTAAATTATTTATTACATGGATTGGACCTAAGTAACTTTTTTTTTTGCAAAAAAGGAGGTGAACTATAAAGGAAGAAGCACCTATGGGTGCTGCTGAAAAATGAATAAATACAACTAAAGAAGGACTCGTAACTCAGACTTTTAGCAAAGTCTATCTGACTCTAAATGCAAGAAACAAACGGAAAAAAATCTGACCTGCTCTACTCTTAGCTGTCTAAAACCACGAATATTTGAAGCCACATTTCTAAACATAGGATTTCTGACTGTAATTCCTTCACTGAAAAACGAAACCTGGCCCAGTCCACAGGTATTCACGCTAAAACAAGTGTTTAAGACAGACAGATCTGGAGACCCAGTGGCGTGCTGCTGTCATCAAATCACAGCCAACTCATAACTGATAATTGAGAATTTATTGTGCACTGTAACTTGTCTGATGAACTTGCATCCTCTGGATTGGGGAGCTTGACTGGGTGATTCTCCAATCAGGCTCTTCATTCTATAAGCCAGGAAGTGAGATGGGTGTTTTGTCGACATTGTGTCCAATCTCACACAAAGGACCACCGATTCTACATCGAAAAATTGGTAAGGATTAGTAACTCGATGAGGCAAGATTGAGAAAGACAAAATTTCTTGCTACATGCACATCACCGAGATTTGAGCATTCAAAAGTAACATGATAAAATGAATAATTAATTTTGACGAGTCTGTCTGTGCTGTCTACGTTTGGGTCCTTTCCTGGCTGCCTGAACTACTCACCTGAACAAAAAACTATTTCAGCATTCAATTCAAAATCTTTAGATGAATTGCTTGCAACAAGGTGAGCATGCTAAAGAAAGGGAAAACAAAAATCAGAGCATAAAGTAGAGAGAAAATCAAAGTTAGCTTTCCAAAAATGAAAAGTACTTAGAAGGAGCTTGGGGAGCATGAAAATGTGGTTATTTTCTTTTTGGCTGGCAGCTCTCATTATCACCTATTAGCCCTAGTCTATATTTAACAACATCCCTCATTATTTTGGGCCACTGCCTTAATAAAGTTGTAGCTTGTGAGACCTATTGCCAAATTCTAATGTTGGTTTAGAACTTTACTGTAAGTAACAGTCTCTGTTTGAACATATATCATCATTAGGGATGAATGTTTTCAAGCAGCTCTACCACAGGCTTTGTTCTGAATGTGAAGACTGTAGAAATTGTTCTGTCATTCACCCTGCAACGGCTATAATTCTGTACCCTATGGTCCAAATGCTGTAACAGCAGGTTACAGCATTTTCTTTCCACAGGGTTCATGGCAATTCTTATTGGGTGTGTGGGTGGTGGCTACCTCACCTACAACAGAACGTCCTTCTAGCAGGATCTAATAGGCAATCTCAGACTCTGTCTCTCGTTCTCACCACGTGGGTGTAAATATATTTGTCTGTATTAATATGTGGGAGAAAAACTCCATAACCGTATGGGAGAACATACAACCGTGTGGGTGTGGATGTGGATGCATACCCATTTGTGGAGGCATTGCTTCTCAGCATCACCCCAGTTGGTGACTGAGGATTAATGAGGTGTGTTTATCTGTCTGCACTCTGCATACTACAGGCTCGGGTTTCCCTAATCAGGGTGCAGGTGTGTTTCCTCTGCAGTCCAGCTGTGGCAGGCTGGGGAGGCTTGGTCACCGTGCCACAATGTGTCCATAAATGCACACAGTTTCCTTGTCTCCCATTGATCTAGTGTTGTTTTTTTGCAGGTAGCGCTAAATGTTATTGGCAGTTGCAAATGGTTGTTGACACAGAGCAGCTTTATCTGAAGCCAGATGTAACAGACTAAGAAGGTGGGGCTGATTAAAAATAATGAGCCATGTCCAACTCATATAAGCTACTGATATTATAAACCTTAATAGAATAGAAATAGAAGAATAGAAAGCCTTTATTGTCATTATACACAGTACAATGAGATTTAAAGAGCAGCTCCTTAGAGTGCTCACATAGTTAGACAGTACACAGACCTATATAAAAACACAATATAAAAATTCTATTCTATTCTATTCTAATGCTGGCTCTGCTCCATGTCTAAATAAGCCATGACAGTGAGCCAGTATGCACAACAACAGCACCATGGAAGTGGAACACCTAAACTTAACAGAGGAAATCATTTATGTTGTTTGTTACACCTGGGATTTTCATGCTATGACAAATTAAAATGTCTGGTGTAAAAAAAAAAATCTTTATCATCGTCAATAAAAAGAGGATGCATGGATGACCTCAGTGGAACTTTGATGTGTAGAGAAGCATGTCTTCCTGGCTTTTATTACACTTTGATTGGTTTGCCACTCAGCGTGAGATAACAGCTGAATAACACACCCACATCAACATTTCCAGACCAAAGGTGGCAGTAATGTAAGGCACTAACGTAAAAGAGTTTATTACCATCTGTGTATAAATAATGTTCTTTGGCATATCTGATTGGCCTTTTTTACAGCAGACATTTTGACTTGTAATAGCAGGCAAAGCACAGGTGTTAATAACATTTATGATGGCTCATGTGATCCTGAAACCGAAGCAGCTAAATGGACTTCAGCCGTCATTAATTAAATTTTTGACACCTGTACTAATTCTCACGTTACCTCAGTAACATTTATTACCATTAAACTCATCAGCACTGCCTGTGTTCTCTCTTTGTGTGTATGTAGAATTAGAATAACAGTTATTGTGAATGTGTGACTGGAGTTGCCGTAACACAGTAGAGTCTAATTAATAAGCATATTAGTAATTATATGTCATGAAAACAAATTTGCTTAAACAAAAAGGCACGATGTGTCATCTACTGAAGATAAACCAAGCAGATAGCAAACACAAACAGAGAGACATGTAGTGACAAGCTTTAGCATTTTCATGCACCAATGAAAAATTATTTTGTGGTTGTTAAGTATAAACATCCGCAGAGGTGCAGTTTGACATGAACCAGGCAAGTGTGTGTGTGGTATTCCTTGTGATGCCTTAGTGTATATTCACAAAACAGCACAAAACAATTAACCTGGATGACCCAGAGCCTTATCCTTTTGTAATTTATGACTCTCTAATAGGACTCTCTTTATTCATATCTGAAATCTTTTATCTGCTATGTTTTTCCTCTATGATTTTTCCTCTATGAGCCATATGTCCGAAGGAAAGGGAAGCAAAATGACCAAATGAATGATGGTACAGTATGGTTGTATTTAATTGATAAAAGTTAAAAGCAAACATGTGCCCAGGGAGTTCATGTCACCTGTGTGCTTTCACTTGACTTGAATCCTACCAGTGTTGTTTCTTGTTACATACCGTATAGTCACAGTTGTCCTCTATACTTTCTACCCATGGAAAGAAAGAAAATATTATAACTGGACTGACTCACTTCATTGCAAACAAGGAATTGTCTAAACTTATTCAAACTATTTTCCTATTGCTTTCCTATTTTTGCCATAAACAGTTAACAAATTACTGTGTATTTTCATCAGCTATTATGGCATTTATTTTGTTGATTAAAATCATATGCAGTGTTTGTCAGAGTAATTAACTCAAACAGCACTGTCATGACTTGATTTAATGTAATGTAAGTAGAATGAATGATGAATCCAACTGCTTCTTTCCATCAGCCTGTCTCTGATTATCATCTCCAAAGATGTTATCTAAATCTGGATCGGAAACCGAGCTGCAAAATAAATCTTTGTATATGCCCCATAGTCTTGTCTGTCTGAGAAAAGTAATTAGCCATGGTAATCGGCAATCTGCACTGCATTAGCGAGGAGTTTACTGAAAGTTAGAATATCCCAATAAGATGAAAATGTCAGTGGCCTTATAGGGAAACTACACAAAATTGAACCTAAATTCTAAATGTCATTTAACACAAATTCTATAATTATATTATAACTTCTTTAAAATCCAGGCTTGCTCGAATCGAATCACGTGGAGATTCTGAGTTTGAAAACGTGTCCCAGGAGATGCTGGAAGGGGGATCACTGTTAATTACCAGGCAATGAAATAACATAAATGAAAAATATACATGGCTGAAAGGCTTGCTGAAGGATAACATTCAAAGAAAAGAGTTGCTAAATTAGTCATTTGTTTTATAATTGGAAGATCATGGAGGCCTACAAAGAAATAAAGTCAGTTCATGTGGAGTTGAAAAAAAAAAGCCATACATGATTCATACATTTGGGAATGTTCTTTGTATCTGTTTGATCTAATATTATGTTCTGTTCTTTCATGTCTATTACCTGATATTTTTACCAGGCATACCAGTCACGCACGAATAAAAGAAAGAATGCTGTAATCTCTGGCGGTGGTGCTTTGGTTGCAAAGTACAGCTGAGCTCACTGGGAGCCGGTCTGGAGGTGGGTCACCATTATTTTCTGCTACTTTACCACATCTGCTCTAATTAATTTTGTCAATTTATTTTGCTAATTAGTAGGCTGAGCTGTAGTGACAGCAGTAGCGTGGCTGGATTAAGACCTGTGGACCCCTGAGTGTTTTGTGCCCAGTTTGACATGATATAATTCCCCACTGTTCAGTATGAGCAATAATGGTCAGTAATGAGCAGATAACAGACCTTAGATCTGTTTAAAATAACCATATTAGACACCTGCTCTTCTGAGGGAGCATATTGGAGGTTTAAAGGGTTAGTACCTGGACTTTCAGCCCACTGGCATTCTGGTTGCACAACAGAACACCTCAGTTGTGTATATATAGCTGTGACTTGAGCAAAAGAAAAGAGACAGGTGGGGCTGAAGAGTTTAGTTAAAAGCAAGAGCTTAAGTCTCTACCGCTGTGTTTGTACAAGTGAGAACAAAAGCTCAAGGGAGCGCAAATATTATGAGTACCAGGAGGAAATGAGAAGTGATGGCATGCAATAAAACGTGCTCATAGGGGGAGAAAATGAAATGTGCTCTTATAAAGCAAAGCTGCTCTGTACTAACTTACTTTGAGTACTGGTACATTAATCCAATTCTCTCTTTTTCTTTCAAATCTACCATCAGAATGAAGTAAAATTGTGTCTTGCTGAAAGGGGTGCCGAATAGGTATCATTAACACTGGGGACGCTGGGTACATGTCCCTTGTTCCTTAAGTCATGGGGCAAGAGCACACAGACATCAAAAGTACACAGTAGGAAAATAACAATTAAATAATTATTCTGCTATATAGAACAAGTCTAAACTAACTCTATATAGACCCAACATTTCCACCATGAGCAGCCTGAGTTTCAAATCAGAGAAAAGCACTTAATGTCACAGATTAGGCTATTATAAGATCACATATTCATCTAAGTAATTCCAAATCCAGAAAAGACCCAACATTTTGAATATCTGTTCATCTCCAGCCTTGTTAAATTGTAACTGTATCACTTGAATATGGTTTGAGGCCATTCCAGTAGCAACGGGGCAATTAAGATGAAAATCTAATGATAAGTCTACTCACTTTAAGAACCGATCTTTTCAACATTGCACTGACACTGCAAAAATGGTGCATTGTTAAACATATTCAAATTACGTTCCCCAAGGCAAGTGGCACTGCACAAACTATTTAGGTTGGAGACTGGGACAAGATAATTCCTGAACTCCTGGCGCTTTGTTCTGAGCTCCCTACCCGTTCCACTGAGAGGCATGAAAAAAGGGAAGGGAGTTGTTTTTGCTGTCCCACATCAACTGGCCTACTTGATGGGGATACAAAGGAATTGAGAAAGAAGGAAGAGGAGGGATGAAAATCTCACTGGGATTCAAACTGAATAGAGGGAGGATTGTTATTGTGATTGTTTCTGCTAAGAAATCTCTCCTCTCGTGTTGTCTCGTGTTGAACTAATGCATCCATGCAAAAATCAAGTCACACATGTGAAGGAATAAATAATAAACTGTAACAAAACTGCTTACACAATGTCCGGTCATCATTTTTCCCTACAAACACATATTTAAGACAAAAGCAAAGTTGATGTCTTCCAAATTGAATCTCCACACCCATACAAACCTAAAAGAAATGCAGATGGAGATGGAGACATTGTTTGCTCTAAAATCCAACTAGCTAATACCTATGAACTGAGAATCACTGTGTGAATTGATATTATTGGGTGAATACCATTTTCATGTTAACATATTACAAGGTGTAAAATGAGGCCGGTTCCGGCTGGTTAGAACTGGTTTGTATCTTGTGTTGGATCACTCCGTTTCCCTCCACCTTGTGTGTTGCTGAGCTCAAAGCCTGTTCAGTGGAGGACGTGAAAAGAAAATAAAAAGAACACCACAGGCAATCATGAGAGCATATTATAGCGTGTGCTGGCGACTGTGTGAGTGTGTCTGTGGTAGAAATATGAAGAAGAAAGGAGAGAACCTTTCTTCACACGGCCATATCTAAAGGCCGTGAGTTGCATAAGGCAGGTGCTACACATCCAGCCTCTATTGCTTCAACTTCATTAAAACTATTTAATGGAAGACCACAAAAACAGCAACACCTGTATGATGTAATGCAATGCAATCACCTGCAGAAAACTGAATTACTATAGGTTTTGCTGAAACCACTTTCAAGTTTGACTTGACTCAATGTTTTGCCGTATTCTGAGGCTGTCCCTTGTATTTTGTGTTGTGTTGGGCTGAAGTAAATGATGTTTCAAGTCCTGTCTACATCATTTACATTCTCTATTTAGACTAGCAAAAGATATTCGCCTTACAACACCGTACAATATAATGCAATCGATACAAGACCAGAAATTAGTCTCAAATGTTTATTCTGATACTCCTTTTGGATTGTACAGCGTCTAGCAGAGTCAGGAGTCATTCTTATTTCCAATGCACAACAAGTGATTTATGCTTTCAAATGATCTTGTAAATTAGAATTAATTGAACACAACATCAAACAATATTGTGAATATTTTGAGAAGGTTGGTATCACACTCGTGCCTGCACAGCAAATATGAAGGTAGAGCCGGGGGATGAGCAAAAGAGGACTCCACATCCTCTTTTATTCATCACTTGAGGCACATGTGTGCACCTAACTGATAGCAGTTAAAGCTGGCTAGTACTGTAGAAACGAGCTGCGTAACATCACAAACAAACTTTGAAAGTATAAAAAAAGAGAGTTGAGTGGTCAAGGACTGAATAAGATTAATATAAAGGAATGAACTTCAATATTTGTAAGGACCTTGATATCAAAATGTAACACGCTGGTATCAAGTTAGTGCTGTCACAGTAACTTCTTACATTGCACCACTTTTAAAGTTGCAAACATGGGTTATTAATTCATGTGCATAAGTGACTCGTGACGTTTTCAGGGCTCTTGTAGGATTGCATTGCAGTGAATGAGGATTTTTATTTTTATAACAAGATAAAGAAAAATGTAATAAACAAGGGGAAGTCAGATCACGAACATACAGTGGTTCTGGTTAAATAACATAATTACACATCTGCAAGTGTGACGTTAGTGTCTGTGTGTGGAGGGTAAGTGTCAGCCCCTCCTGCTTTCCTCTTCACTCTAGCTTTGTGCATTTAATTTCAGCCACTGACAGCCACTTATCTACTCAGTGGTGCAGACAATACATTGGAGTACAGCCTAGGAATGGTACAGAAATGAGAATCCAACAACCTTCTAGTCACAAGCCCGCTTCTCTCTAATCTCATTGTAGGGATGATCAGATTTCAACGCCCCGTTCAGCTTTCCGTGAGAGAATACTCTACACAGGAGCAAAATGTCCTGTTAAACTAGGTTCTTGCGCTGATGAGTGAAGCTGAACATGGTTTTTGTGTTTGAACAGATGGTCTGCCTCATTTAAAGTTGCTAGAAATTATTTTACTTCACAGGAATCCAAAAGACCTCTTTGGAAGTCAACGCCACGTTTTTTTTTTTGCGCATGGTCAGCTCCAAGCTGTTGGCAGCGCAATGTGAGTTTAGATGGTCCTCCTCTCTCCTGGGCATGGAGAGTTTGTTATTGGAGGCCAACCACAGTGGTGTCCGGTGGTAGAAGGTTTGACAGCTGTGTGTCAGTAGGTTCTCTTACTGGCAAACAGAATAGGGTTGACGACCACACCCCAGCGCTTGATAAACCAGGGAGAGACCAGGCACAAAGAAAGAGCGTTCAATCTGTCATGGCATCAGCTACCTCCTGCAGACAAAAGAGCGACACTCAGCTGAGACAGCTTTTTCATGGAGCACTTCTGGTGTCCACTGAGCTAGAGGCTTGTCAGACAAAAATGAGCAGCAGCACACAGGGCAAGCTAAAACATTTTAAGCCAGTAGAATCTGGCCACTTCCAGCACTGCTTGTTTGCTATCCATTACTTTCTTTGTCATGTGGCGACACATGAGGAGAACTTTCAGCCTGCAAGTACTCAAGCGACAAAAAGGGATAATGTGTGTTTGTGTCGAGCTGAGCACAGCAGGCGAGAGGGCAAGAAAGGAAGGCCGCACACCAAAATGTTTCTGCAGGATTTTCTTCTTGGACACACAGCCATAATGGCCATAACAAGCAATGTAAAATTCGGTGTTTTTCTCAGAGCAGACAACTGGGCAAGGGATCAAGGACCATCATCGGCGATCACTCATAGTCGAGTATGACTATGACTATTATTTGTGGGTCATCAGATGGCTATAGAGGCCAATCCTGGATCCACCGCAGTGGGCAGCTGTGTTTGGTGCTTTGGTGGTGGGTCTCTTCTTTCTGCGTTGCCTTTTCGCATCCAAGGAACGGTGGAGGTGCTTTTCCTGTTGCGCTGTGCCTTCATACGTCATCCTTCACCAGAAGGTTCCTGTCACAGGCCATCTCGGCATGTCCCCCTCGTCGGGGTCTCACACACTCTTGTACCGATGGGATATGCCAAATCTTTGTCTGCAGTAATGTAAGCACTCCAAGCACTTATTGAACTGGTACAATTCATTAAATAGTCCAGTCCATAAGCAATGATCTTTAAGAGTTAACTGGTATTCAGAAGGAGAATATACAGTACAAAATACAGTTTGTTTTATTTATTCATTATTTTATTTGATCTAATCTTTATTTAATCAGGCAGCCTCTTTGAGATTAAGATCTCTTGTCCAAGAGAGATCTGAGAACAGGAAACATTCACAAGAACACAATCAGCAAACAAACAAACAAAAACAACACAACTACACAACAAATAAGGAATTAGAATAATTAAATTAGAGTAAAAAAAACCATCAGATAATACAGTTTTAAAATCACAAAAGGAAGATTGTAGGTTTAAAGGTTTGGAGAAGTATTGTAGGTTTATGATGGTAGATTTAAACAAGAGACAAGAGGGAAATATACTATACTTCTACTATACTACAAGTATATGTATCGAATAAACAGTGTTTCAAATTAAATTCACATTATACCACAATCTGAATCAAGTTGGTAAACTCTAATGTCGATATTGTGACATTTAGGGCTCATGATCCAGCTTAAATTGCAAAACCAGGTATCCCCTCTTCATCATTCCTTTTCGAGCATGTTCTTGGCTGCCAGTGCAGGGCTCACAGCAGCACATATGAGAGGAGTGTTGGCACATGACACGCAGCAAAGATGCTCCAAACACAAGCCTGTATTCTAGTGTGGTGCTATATCACATCGCATTTGAATAGACACCGTGGCACACAGTACTGCCAGTGTCTAAACAAGATGATATCCAAACGCTCTCCATATTTTCCCCCTTGGTGAGAAGTTTCTCCTCATTTGGCTGCATTGTTCTAGCCTGGTACATCTCACTTCCTCAGTTCAGTTTCTGTAAATGGGTGCTAACCGCCGCAGCTTGGAGAATCCAGCATTCATCCATGGCAGGTCCACAGGCTAGATTATGAATTAGTTAGGGAGCTCAGGAGGAAAACAACAACATAATTGGGGAACTCCATCACCACATTGTGCACACCCTAATAAGGAATTTGTTTCCTTCTGCATCCCTCAGAGACACACTTTATCTTGGCGCACATTTTGGTAGAGGAGCCAAACAGCAGGAGGGAGAGCATAAGAGCTCTTCCACTGTACCATAAAGTGAATATTGGAAATATGTGTACTCATCTTGGCATTTTTGGTATGCAGGAAGGCTGTTTACCCAAAAAATGATTGTGGCACATGGCTTAGGGGGCTTGAGTTGAACATTCTATTCGCCTGAGATGGTGGTTTCTGCTGTGTACAAGAAAGTTCAGGTTACCTCTTTAATGCTTGCTGATGCTTTACTTTGTTTTGTTTTTTTTACATTTTGAACAGTTGAATAACAGAGTAGGGGTTTCTGGCACAACTACACCTACTTGTAAAATACTTGATTGTTTTATACACTTGATCCCCCTGCCTAGATACTATAAATCTGAAATGTCCCTTTATTATGACATAAACCTTTAAAGCATGTTTCAGAAATCTAATCTAAGATCTAAATATATAAATGTAAAGCCCATTAATTGGTTCATCTTATAGGTCATGATATGAACATCTGCTGGTGCTGTAATGAGGCCTATTGAATTTAGCAAATGAATGACAAATGAAAACTAAAACCGTTGCATTGATTTAAATACAGATTTCATTCCTCAGCATTGTTCTACGTGTCTCAAAAAACAATTCACAGCAAGATTATATTATTTCCAAACATGCATAACATTTTCAAACATGTCATTACAAAAACAGCAGCTTGGCACTGGCTACTGATAAACACTTAATTTTCCATTCTTCTTTAGAAGTTACGTTTTACCATTACGTTTACCAAATTTTTGCGTGCCTTGTCTTTTCTCATGTGTTGAGGTGTTAGCCTGGCTTTACAGCAGATGCAGCAGTAATTAAAAATTACAACAGATCAAGTCTGTATCTGTCATAATTTTAGGACTACGTGTATTAGGTGCTATAATTTTAATCTGATCTTTATAAGGAAGCTCTAACCTTTGTCTATTCAAAGATCAGTAAAAGTGCTTAAGGGGGATCTCCATTGGCTCAAGGTTAGGTTAGCCGCCACTAGACTAGTACACCCAAGTCTCCGAACTCCGACTCTGACCTGTCGGCGGTCGAGCTGCATAGTGGGTAATTTAGGTGCAAGGTTTTGACAAGGAAGACCAATGCATAGAATAAAAAAGGACATTTTCTCTTATTCTAATGTGTCGATTTTGATCCCTCTTTTAAGACTGTCCGCTGTGGTGTGGGAGTGCAATGCTTTTTAATAAATCTAAGTAAATGTTTTCTGAGGAATAAGAAAACAAATTAATGAGCGCACAGTGCCCAAGAAACCGGCCTCTGCCCTCGAGCACTTATTTCTGGAAAAGTTGTCTCCCCTTTTCTCCCTCAGCCCCCTCAATCAGCATCATGAAGTGAACATAATTACACACTGTCTGGACACTGGTCATTATAATCACCACCGTTACCGAATACATTAATTTGCGTTACCCGTGAGGAACACATCCCTTCATCTCTCAGGCCTATAGAGTGAATACCTAGAGGCCTCTTCTCACTCTGGCTGATGGATTGCTGATGTAGACCCTAAGACCTAGTTGCAGGTCAAACTTATCCATTGCCATCACTGAGGCCCGTGTAGCCCCCAGAGCAGCCAGGCAGCTACCATCATTCATGACTGGAGCAGTCAGAGAGGATACTAAGGTCTAGTCTACGGCATTCAGACACGCTCAGTAATCACTCATGTCACCGCGTAATGCACTGGGAGTACCTACAGTGATGGATTGCCATCATCTCCTTTACTCCCTCGTTCTGTTCCGCTCTCTCTTTCATCCTGATACTCGCGGTCTTACACGTTCTCATTTACTATGCATTGCTTCATTTGTCTCTTTGTTTCGTTCTCTGTTTCTGCTCACCCCCGATCTCTCACACTTGACTTCAGTGCCTTGACCTGCCAGATGCCGACTGTCTCGCGGCGAAGGTGCCGAAAGCTCTCACTACAGTAACAGCCCATGTTGATAGCTTCCAAACTATGCTACCTGATGAGAATTTCAACATCCCCTCAACTTTCCACAGGTACAGCAGTGTTACACACAAAGTTTCACTTCACCAAGAGCAATTATGTAATATATGTTTCAAATCAGAAACAAAGTGATCTCTGTGATTACCTCCATATCCCATTCCCATGCACAGTACCCTTTGCTCACTGATACATGTTGACATTTTAAGATTCAATTTATGTTTTAAGAAATGGGGCAGAGAAGTTTAATCAGTTTGCCTTTAATTAGAGATGGCCTCTTAGTTTTGCTTGTAGTGTCTCATGTGCCCTTTACAGAAAGCAATTGGCTTTCTATGTGAACACTGGGCCTTGAACACAGTGACTACAATCCATATAATGGGTGGATTTAGTGGAGTAGTGCTGGGTCAGTTCTTCCGAGAACAGTTTAAACCAAAATAAGGTCACAGTGTAATGGCCATTGTTCAATTTACCTGGGCTCAGATTCAGCAAGCAAGTAGTGAAGAAGACGCCTAATGTTATTCTTAATACATATTAGTTTTGGAAGATTGCACACTTTGGATACAATCTGAAACAATTTGTCATGGTGAAGACACTTCAATTTGACCACTGCCTGCAACAGTTCATCACCTAAAGTAGGCCAACCTACACTGATAAAACAGTCTTAGATTACTATTATTATATACTATTACGCCCATATTGGAAGATTCTGCAAGTGGCAACGTTCAGAGCCATCGCAGGAAGTAGTGTGCCCCATATAAAACCACAAATTCTAATTTTTACACTTTGGTTTTAAACAAATGAGATATAACGTGTTAATTAGAGGTGCTCGTAAGCAGATTTTGTTACTTTTGAACAGAGTCGTGGTTGCTGTTTTCTCCTGTTTCAGTCTTTATGCTAAGCTAAGTTAATCGGCTGCTGGCTCCAGATACAGAGACATATGGAAAGATGTATTAATCTTCTCATCTAACGCTCAGCAAGAAAGGGAATCAGCATATTTTCTAAATTATAGAACAATTATTTTAACTAAGCTCCAACAACAAATAGCAAAAGTGCATGAACCTAACCTGCTGTGGCAGCGGGAGGTCCTGTATTATCAGATAGCTTTTACAGCAGACGTCACAAAACAAGTGCTGTTACCTAGGTTCTCTTGCCAGTAGGGATTCCGATGCACTGACCTTAGCTCTGTCAGGTTGTTAGATGAAAATGAGTAGCAGCACACACACAAAAAGAGAACAGCAGCAAAATATAAAATAACTTGTGTGCTTCCAATTCTTTCCCTCTGATGATTTCCCTCTGTGATGTCAGTTATCTACATATCTTTTATAACAGCTTTGTTGCAATGCATGTATGATTTTGTTTGAGGTAGGCTAATGATTTGATCATTAATTGGGATAAAATTACAAAACTTAACATGCAGCAAATATCCTACCTGCATGTGTGTCATGGTAGCAACAGAAGCATGTGCATCTGATCTCTTTAGCAAACCTAACCTTCGCACCCATAGTTTCTGCTGAAAGTCAAGGTCAAAACACTGTGTTTTATCACATCGGCCCTGCGATGTGTGAATTTCGCTCGACTTGTACTATGCCATAAAACAAACTATGATGCATCGCGTTTTATAATTCTACTACTAACTTGATGAGGCTAAATGAGGCTGACCTGTGTGTGTGTCAGTGATAATATCAAAGGTGCAAGGAACAAACGTTTGAAAGCCTTGATTCAGATGCTTCAGTGTGACAAAAACCGCAAGAATGATTTCCCTGTCTTCACTTTCATCCTCGTTTATCAGATTATTACTACTTCAAAATATGCACGCACATACAAACTTATGATCACTATTCTTTTAGGTCTATTTCTTCTCTCTTTCTTTCTCTGCCTGTGTGTGTGCCACATAAAGAGGCAAAGAGAGAAATTAAGAAACTGGGCCACAGACAGAGGGGACAACCACTGAGCATGAACTGATGTTAGACACAGCAGAATGAGTTTGTCAGAACACAAACGCAGAGTAAGGATAGAAAAACTTAGAAATAAGCCAAGAGGGCTGCCTTTCATACATATTTTTATGACTCATAGAAGACAAAAAAAGGAAACAAAAAAAGCTCTGGGCTGAAAGGCTCAGTTAAATAGATCTAAAGCTTTATCTGTCTGCTTCTTCCCCGCCATTTTTGGGAGGCGCTGCTCTGTTTTCAGTGTGAGAGCCAAGGCGCCGTTTAAACAGATTATTACATTTTGCAAGCTGCACTGATCAGATTGGTCATGGATCAGGGGGCAGACGGGTTTAGGCAGAAATAGATATAGTATAGCTTCTGGCTTCCCAGCCTTATTACAAACCATTAAAAGACATTTTGCACTCTTTCTTCTTAATGTCATTTCCTTCCCCCCAGAGAGGAGTCTTGTTCTGCTAAATGGAGCTCCAATCACAGGCCTGATGCCTCCTTAATGAAAAGTAAATGGAAGGTAAACAAATAAAAAAAAAACAGTATTGACATTGACAGCACATTATTCCCTTAATATTTTGTTGCATGGTCCGCTTGACGTCTCACCACACAGAGAAGCTGATCTGTCATTGGAGGAGTGAATTTAATTATTAAGACTAGACAAAGTGTTTCTTTATGAGATTAGAATGATTCAATCTTGTTTCAGTAAAGCTAGATAAAAATGGCGCAGATCTCTTTGTTGGCACCTTTCACCTAAAAGTCACAGACTGGCAAGGACGCTCTTGATTATTGGAAAATGTTTTCAACACATCATAACAGAGGATGAGGATTTTCTGCATTTGGAGATAATGAGCCGGGATACTTTTTCTTAAAAAAAAATACGTATCTTCCATCAAAGACAAATCTATTGTCTGCGGAGAAGGGGGAAGATTGGTGTCTTTGTGTACTGTGCAGCAACAACCTTGAGCTAAACACTTAAGATGGGGGAGACAAATATGATTTAAATACTCCTCTATCAAACCTATCAATACGTGTTGCATTTCTCCCTGGCATCATGCAACGATGTCTTTCAGCACAACCCGAATTAAACAAAGTAGAATTTCCAAAATAAAACTGCCCAAAACATCAATTTTGGTCTTCTAATCACAAAATAATTCCTTTTCTACTGAAGAAGAAAGAACACAAAAATCCATTAAATTACCCTGAAGGACAGGCTCCTAACTGAAAACATCCACTCAATAATGTAACTACCAAAAATCATTTGAGGCCGGTAAAATACCTTGGTTAGGATATTGGCTTTCTAATCTCCAGGGTTGCACTGGCCCTGTAAGGGTAAAACCTGTGACTGATGAGAGTGCTGGCTTGCTCAGATGTACACAACCATATTGATATAGGATGCTTGATTAAGATGGTTTTCAAGCTCAAGGCGAGTTGGAATGATCTGTGGGCCATGAGCGAGTGGGAGTCCGGTGGATGCACTTGAAGAAATTAAAAAGAGGAGTATAGGCAGTAGCAATTATAGAAATGATTCCGGCCATGTGAGGAAAGGGCGCATGGTGCTATGTCTGTTGCATTTTAAGAGCCTTTACACTGAGCCACATCTGTGAAGGAACAATGATTTAAAGAGGGCGTGCTTTCCTTTGTTCCAGTCAATCAGCTAAACGCTGGAATGGCCGCAGAAAGCTCTCAGTGCTGTCTATGCCACGGTCCCTGTTGTTCATTTTCACATGTATGTAATCCTATTTACTCTTTGTCTGACCAGCTAAGTGTCTCTGAGCTCGCCACTCTCTCTCTTACAGTAATGTTAAATACAGTAAACATCTTATCACGCACTATGCAAATTACAAATATTGATTTTTCTCAATTATTGTCTTGGTTAACATTTATGATTACACACTGTAATTCTGGTTAATACCAACCAGAATTACCAGAATTAATACCAGAATTACCCTTAAAGACCTTTTTTGTTTGTGTAAATGGCACTTGGGAAAAGAGAAATTCACTTGATACTAATAGCCGCTAATTAGAGTATACTTTATCATTCAGCCAATAAGGCAGTTCCAGTGTGAATGTGTGTCCGTGTGCTCCTCTGCCTCTCTCTTTTTGTGAAAAATGAAAACCAATTCATGTTTTAAACCTTCAGAGTGAGGACATTGTCTACAAACACTCAATTTTTTTAAGGACTGTTTGAGGACTAGGACTTGCTTTAAGTGTTGAGGTTAGAATTATGGTGGTAAGCACAAGGTTAGACATAGAAGGGTGTGTGTGTGTGTTGATATTCCTTAGCTGGTATAAGCACTGTAGATTAGAAATATGTCAACTTCATTATATTTGAGGCAATTCATGATGTAGCCACTTGTACTCACACTATGTTATGCAGAATGATGATCTGGTAATTCATACCTCATTACTACTACACCTTCCACAAGGACATTTGATATTCTCTAACTCTCCTTTGCAACTGAAAATCGGGCTGGTGACTGCTTTAGTATTTAACTGCCTTGAATGTCAGAGGAAAGAGGAGCGAGATACTGTAGGTCAGTGAACTGTAAACCTGAAAGTTTATCTTACGCCTGAAGGAAAACATGAGAGTTAAGCGAAAACATACGAGATGGAGTTCTATCTGCATATGGCCACTGACTTTTCAACAGCTTACTGCGGGCAATACAGACTGGGATACAGCTGCATTTATTTATATGCACTCCTGTTCGTCTTTGTTTACACTAAGCAGTATGCTCTCACCACTCACCACATGTGACTATGCTTTTCTCTACGTATTCTGTCTCTCCAATGAGCTCTGGGTCTGTGTTGTGTAACATTTAACTAAATGGGAATGCTGCCTCTCTAAGAGTACTGTGGTCAGGGCAAAATAAGTTCAACTTGGTTTCAGTGCCAGAATTGCCAGGCGCAGTCTAGTCCGGTCACACACCTCGGTTGCTAATTTGGCAGCCTCCCCATGACTGGCCAATGCAACATGAGTGGCAGTTGGCATCTAAGCTGTTGGCAACCAGAAAACAAGCTGAGAGCCTATTTGAGCATCTCTTTCCATCCCAATTAGCCAAACTGTTGATTGTTTTGTAAAAAGGGGTTTTGTATGTCACAAAGACCCACCAGTGTTTTCTACAAGGATGGGGATGGAACCATGGTAACAACAAAACAAACAGGCAGGTAGTGCGCCTTTTAATGCGGATGTAGCCGATTACAGATTTTCATCTTCAGGCTTTAAAAGATGCATAAAGTTTGTTTAAAAATACAACTCAGCATTTCAGTCAGGAAGAATATCTTTATTTCTCACTCATTAACATCCCTCTCTCGCTTCCTGCTTCTCTTAATCAGCCTATTATGGGCTTTTACGCTCTCATTTATTCAACCAGATTTCGCCACCATCTCCATCATCCCGTCATATTGCTGCTGTCAGACTTTAGATCTGTTCTCTTCTCGCTTGCTGTCAACAGACATTTTGTTGCGACCGCCCCTCCACCTCCACCTCCACCTCACCATCCAGCGTCTGGGTCGAGTCCACTCCTCATCACATCCAGATCTTCAGTATCCTTCCATCACCACCACCCGTGTCTAGACTCCATCGGGAGGTATCCTATACTCACGGCTTCTATATCCCTTCTAAAATATGATGATGTCACGATGGGGTCTAATTGCCAAGGGCTCTTCGCATTTTTCATCTTTACTATGCATGTGTCCATAAATATTTGTTCACTCATACTGAAGTCTCTCCAGATTAAATTGCTGATGGAGGCAGGCTTGGACAGGCCCCTTCCTCTGTCAGTGCATTCCCTTGACAATAAATCATACTTCTGGATCTTAACGTGATTGAAGGATTGTTTTTAAATTGAAAAACACATACCACTGTTTGATTATTTGGCTCATCAGCTGAAAACTGAAATTCCGCTTGGAAATGACCAGGTTCACATGTTAGATATAGAGTTCTGATCACATTTCAATCTGACAAAAAAAAAGAAATAGTGTATTAAATTACCTCGCAAGATAATTAAACTGCTTATGTGACCTGAACAAATTGGCCTCAGATGAAGTTAAAAGCATTCATACACTTTGGCTTTGAAAACACGATTTATTATGGAAATCCTGTAGGCAGCTCTGCCCTTTTAATTGCTATGCAGACTTCCCTTATTTAGTGTGATGATTGTGCCTTACACTTCAGCAATTCTACACTTATGCGACACAATAAAAGGACTTTGTGGAAATCATGTAAATTATTCCGACTGCATTACACTCCAAGCTCGATTCCCAATACCCACCCTCATTATTCTCAGTCTAACTGCCTAATTATTTTCCATGCAAAAATACTGGAAAGAAGCCCATGTAGGGAACCCTAAAAATACTGGACAGCAATATGGTGTCTAGAAACTTGAGTGCTCTGCTCTCTATACCTTATGCAACCCATGGTTCTCCACTGCTCTGTGTCTACTTTCTTTGTCCTAGTTCAGTGCGTGACATAATATATCCAGGACATTGAGTCATTGAGATTCTGCAGAATACAAGTGAATAAAATGTTCCTTCTCTGTTACAGCTTTCCTTTCACTGCACCTATACTGTCATAGGTGACATCATGGCTGTGTATGACTGGAATACACTTCAATGATTGGCGTAAACAGTTTAGTATATGTGGTCATGACATGTATACAAATAGCAGGGATTATATATTCTATATATAACATATATCATATATTCGTTCTGAAGAACTAGCAAAAGTTGAAGGTACTGCCAAGGATACCTACAGTGCCAAGAACATGAGTGGATTTAAAAAAAAAATGTAATTAAAGGACAGATCTCTTTTTGTAAAACATGAAAAATGACTGAATGAATAAGTGAATGGACTCCATAGATGACACTCTATAACAACCATATTGGAAGCCGTTTGAAAACAGCTGCTTCTCCTTGCAGCTCCCATTCTTCCAGGCTGAGCTGAACAAGCCGCATATCCAAATCCTCATCCAATCACTCTGCGGGTGGAGTGCGGGCACACAGATACATTTTGATTACAGCTGCAAGTTGGAGGTCAATCTGCAGGTTGACTGTCAGTCCATCACATTTGGCCATTAACTGGCTTAAAAGCTTTTCTGCGTGATGAACATCATCAACATTTACTGTCTTAGAGTGCTCTTCATCTTAATGCAGTGCCAGCCTTTCAAGCACTTGGACCTCGCTTTTTAATTATGTGTGCTTTTTAAGAATGTGCAAAGTCTGAACTCTGATTTTAAAAATGCCAACCACTGATTAAAAGCCAACACTGACTAGGTGTAATATACTAAAATATGGATCCTCAATATTTGAGCAGAATTGCCTGTCTATTACTTCACACAAAGCCAGTTTATTTGGTGTTAATGGCAAAATTCCTCAAATGACAAAAATGTCATAGCTCATTGAAGTTTACATGCTTTAAATACCAATCGTTCAATGTGTCATTTCCTTTGATGACACTACTGTGGTTTATGTAATCTAAAGTTAAGTTAGGTTACTTTCACACCTAACCTGTTTAGCGCAGTTAAACCAGCAATGTTTCTCTCACAGAAATATTACTGATGTGTCGTTCATGAACATATCATTCATTGAACTACTTTTTGGATATGAACTAGTACGAACGAGTCGTCTCAGAGAGTTATTCGTTCATTTGGCCTTGCATGCGCATTGCACAACAATAGTAATGTTTGAGTTTTGTTTTTCTCACATGACAGCTACACAGGCTCAGTATTGGACAGTATTGTATTGGAAGTCACTAAAATGAACCAGTTATCCCATCACTAAGAAATATGCACTAGCCCAGAACACTGTTTTTACTTTCTTCTTCTTTGGATTTACTGCTGGACTACAAACCAGCGTCAATGGTGCATGTTGGCACCTACTGTACCAGAGTGTGTAACTTCCCCCAGACACATCTGACCAATAAGCAGACTGAAAATTCTCACATGGTTTGCAGTGTTGCGTTTAGGATTTTTCTTTGTGTTAAAATTAACCAAACCAAGGAGAAAATGCTCCAAGTTTACAAACTCATCAGCTGAGTCAGACCAGAGAAAATGAGCTATAGAACTATAGAACATAGACACATCTCATCCACATGGAGACAGTTTATACAAAGAAATTACTTTTAATGAAACTTCTTGACTTTGCCGCTTTACTTTTTTGGCATAGTTAATCATGAAGTATTTGCTATAGTCATCTTTTACATTTCAGCCTTGGTGGAGGTGCATTCATTGTTTTAGTATGGATTCTGACAAATTGCCTTTGTTTGTAGACCCATATGTGCCACGCCATGCTTAACCACAACCATATGTGTTTGTCAGCTTCCCTTCATACATCTCTCCCACTGTGATATAGTTTGCAGAGGAAAAGATTCCAACTGACACATAGACAATGGATCACAAAAGCTGCAGGCAGCAAAGTTTAAATCTTAATATCCCGTGCTTTCTAGAGCAGCATCATGTGCATCCCAAAAATCAATATCAAACCACCAAACGATACATCAACAATGCAGAAGCTGTAGCAGGACTAGCTGGTGCGAGTCACTGGTGACACACCAGCTGAATGTGTAGAACTTTCCGTCATCCAGATTGTTCATGGCATTCCAATTTTGCCTTCATCAAAACTCAGGCAGCTTCATGTGTCCCATAAAACCGAGTCAACCTAAACCTCTCAGCAGCATATTTTACTTTAGTCAAAACAATTGCACCTAGTGACATTTTATGCTTTATTTTGTGCTTTAGCCTTTAGTCAGCCAAGAATGTGAAAATGGTTACAGAAACAGCTGTTTGCTACCTTCAATCAAACACACAATTTTATGCATGCTTTGGAAGTCGTACCCTTTCCCGTTAATTTGACTCTTGCTTTTTTTCCCTGTTACCCATCGCGAACATTTTAGTGGTAAATCAGTTGCTGAGCCATTCGAGGCCCACAGAGCATCCATTATACCCGAGTGCTGCTCTTATCGACTTTAGCAGTGGGGTGACCTTACTGGTCATTGGGCTCTGTCCCTGCTGAGGCCATTTGCAATTGTTTCCCGTCTGAATTGGGAACCTTGCTGTGTCCTGCCTATATACAGCCCCAGGGGAATTGTTTTTTTGGCGTGGAATTCGGCAAAAATAATAATGCACCTGCAGGTCTAAAGTTTAATTTTCTGGATTTTTGAGCCATTCACTGTGACCACATGGCATCATGACAGGGACATAAATCAACAGGGACAGAGTAAGCAGTGGTAATGGCCCCCCAGATGTAAACCGGTAGGTGTCTACTCCCACAGATGCAGACTGGAACTGGATTGGTTTCACAGCAGCTTAGGGAGGGTTTTAGTTCCCCAGCTCTGCTTTGGATCTACTTTATATTCTACCAAAGATGATGTGAGAGGTTTATACATGTGCGTGCACCAGTGTATACTGTATGCACACTAATGCACACAAAGTAATGTGGATTGTAGTGAATGCCTGTCATTCGTTATAGTACTTTGAAAAGGTCCTCTTAAGTGTTTAACTCTTAAGTGTTTTTTGTGCATCTATCTGCAAAGGTTCTGAAAGTCGCTCTTTGAAAGGCTCTTTTGAAAGATCTGGAGTTGAGAACTGTTGTTGGTGTGTTAGCTTCTTACTGGCCATTCAGACGTCTTCATCTTACAGCTGAGTTGGGTTATGTTATTGCAAAAAAAATTTATGTTGGGAAAAACAACCTAAAGCCCTGAGGGGGCATTTGCATAATAACCTTAAGGATGGAAAGAAAATGAGTAAAACAGGCTCAGTGTATGGGTAAATGATTGAAAATGTTAAGACATTTATATATTTATTGTCATAGTTCTGGCGTTGATGGCATCGTAAATTCTCTTATATGCTTTGTAAATGTTTATTTTTTATTTTTTATTTTTATTTATGTCTACGCAAAAAGTTAAATATACATAAACATATAGCATATAGCACAAAGGTTTTAATTATTATTAAGAAAATATCACTGTTATTAGTCCTCACGAAAATAAACCAAATTGAAGTCATCAGCAACTGGTGTCAGCACTTGCCTCTGATGAATAAAACATGTAATTTGTCCTTAAAATATAAAAAAACCTTTCATACTTCTCATTTATAAAATAAAGAAAAAACACGTAGACAGAAGACTAAATAAAATATCACACAAATGGTTCAATAATAGTGAAGATACTTAGAACCACTCAATGCACACCTTTCTATTGTTCATTGACAACTTACTTCCGGCGTCTGTCGATTACTCACTCAAGAACAGCCACATCCTTCCTCAGCAAGACTCATAAATTCAGCCTGGCATCTGACCTGGGCCAATTTCTCCAAGAAGTTGGCTTGTTTACCTTTTTCCCCTTCCAAGCATTGTGAGGTTGAGAGGATTTTAATTTGTTGAGCTATTGATGGCGGCTGCTCACTGCTCAGACTATTGGATATCAATAACAGTCAAACAAAACAATGGAACAGGGCTGTACTGTAGGATAGCACCATACTGTAGCTCTCTACTTGGTGCTCTAATATCATATAACAGTAGATGGGTTTATCAAATTCAGAGCGACTACATCTGGCAACATTTTACTTTAAGTCCCTCTATTTAGCATTTATAAGCCTTACATTAAATTGATGAAATGGTTTATAACACTATAATGTAGTTGTAAGGACATTTTTAAGTACTTCTGTAAAGTATTTGTCAACACATATTATTACTGTGTTTACTATATTTGTCATTCCTCATCTGTTAACATACATTTATGGGAGAAGGAGGAAAAGTCTGAGGGCATCTGGTGGACTAGTGAAGAGTAGCACTGGGAAAACATCAGTGGGGCTGATGAGGAGGGACAGTGTCACTATTTATTAGCCGAATAAGTGAAAACATATTGAATGTGGCTATTTTGCAATTCAGGTACAAAATAGTTTTTTAACTAACTGGCCAGAACAGATGCGGAAACTTGACGAAGTTGTGATTCCTTCTCTTTCATCTCTATGAGTGGTAAGAATGCTAATAAAGTACATTTAACTGTGTGCACCACCTGATTAGTGTGCAGAGCCCCTCACCAAATAATAATGAAAATTTCTCTGTAAGTACTTCAGTGGCCGTTTTTGGCAAGTAGCATTCCTGGCAGTGGCAGCAGTAGGATGAATGTTTAATCGCATCACCACATCATTTGAAGTAACAGTCTTTTACGTCACTTTGAAGCGGTAAGATTGTTCACAATCATAAGGACGTATTTAGGGCCAAAGAAATTCTGTCACCTGAAGCCTTGGCATGAAAACAGTGTCTGATGTCAACATTATAAACACGATTAGCAGCTTATTTTCTGCAAACAACACACTGTAGTGTACAAGAGGCTAACACAATATGCATGCTTCTTTCTTCGCTGGAACCTGTCCAATGTAGATGTGTGCCAAGCTTGTATATAATGCTTTTATGTGGTCCTGGTGCTTTGGAATGATGTTGAATCATAAACTCCCATCTGCCAGCTTTACTCTTCACAAGGCCCTCAATGGGCTCTCGCAGCCTCTTCGACTATGATCTACAACTTAAATGTCTCGTGGAGCATCCCGGCCATTAACAACTTCAGAGCTCCATAGCACGAATCAATAATGCATCGTGTTTTGCTTTACCGACTCCTCCGCAGCTCATTACAAAATATCTTAAAGGGAAACGGGTCCAAGGGCAAACTGTAAGACAAGACAGATGGATAGATGAAAAGATAGAGAATGACAACAAAATACAAAAAAACAAAAAAGAAGAGACTAGTCCAGTGCAGTATTACAAAAGCTCCTGATTTGTCCTGCTGCTATGGGGCTTTCAATGAACCTCAAACCATTTTAAGGATTGCTAATGCCTGTTAAGCAGTTCCTTTCATATCTCTGAAAAGCATTTTCCTTCACTGCTCAACATTAAAAATGAGCTTTGTTCCACAAGTAGAATTTGATATTACTTTTTTTTTTTTTGTATGGGGAAAATTGCTATGCCTTTTACTTTCACTGCAGCAAAGTCACAGTATGGAATCACACACCTACACATAGGGGAAGCCGAAATTATTTCAAAAGCAAATTGTTTGTAATATTACTTAATTCTTGAGAAAGGCATTAGAAGTATCACCTCCCTAACAATGGTGGATCTGATTAATTTCTGGGTCAAGCGAGGACAGAGAATTAATGAGTTTCACGTTAGAGGCACTACAATGTTGCCTACTGAAAATACCATTCTCACAACAAATATCTTTGCACACACATTAATGATGGCTGCATTCCATTTAAATGTGCCTGTTCTAGGGCAATGACTGCCAACCTTTTTGTGTCTAACATACCCCTGCAGCCCTATCAGATCACCCGTCATGTTCCAATATGTTCTTGTTGGATTATAAACTGGATGCTGTTTAACAAAATATGAAATATGTAAAGGTGGTTATTGTTACAGTATTCTTTTCATACAATTGAACTGCCAATGTTTAGGCTGGTTTGGTCACATTTGATTTCAGACTAGTGGCAGATGCTACACGTTTCAACCCTTTCGGCTTTGATCTATTTTGCCTGCGTTTCATTACTTTTGGTTAAACATTTATAGCCATTACAATTATCTATTTGTACTGTTCTTGCATGACTTTGAGCCAACTATTTCAACTTCTCTGCTCGCTTGCGAACATGTGGTGAGCTGACTCAGGTTTATGGGCAGCCTACTGGTTGCTGCAAACCGCTAATCACAAATTTACAATTGCTGTTTTGCAGTTGAGGTAGTTTAGTTTAGTTTGTTAATTAGTTGAGCACCCCCAGGGTAAGCAGCCTAGGAACTGGTTGGGAATCACTTTTCAAAGGCTTTGTGCATGCTGGATCACATGACTTACTGCCATGCATAAACGGTAACGAGCTGTCATTAATGGCGTTAGTTACATCTGTCTGTTTGCTATGACAAGTCACAATATCTACTGTGCTAAAGGCCAAGTCTTTCATTTATTACCATCATGAAAATTACCTGCTGGGATTACCCAATCTGACCTTGTTAAGAATGTATTCACTGTTGGAGGTTGAAGCAGAAATTCTTGATCATTCGCGCTAATGAAGTCCAGTGTGAAGGCAGTGACTGTTTTTCCGTCTACTTTTCTTTTCCTCTTATGAGACTGTTATTATTGGTGGGGCACTCATCAAAGAATTTTACTCAGTGAAGCACGCGTCTGTCTCTACCGAGTGTATGCAGTTTATTCATGCTTTATGTAAAATAGCCAAAGTGCATCTGCAAACATATGGTGTGCAACCAAGATCAATGATTGTTTGTCTATAGAATACTGAATGCTGGTGGCAAATTACTCAAAATTCTGATTGGTCTTGGGGTCATTTTTGCTGCACGCAGATTTTTGGGGTGTATATGCATCCGTCAAGATCACCAGACAAACCTGGACAATGTACCTAGTCAAAGTAATGCTCATGATCAAAATCCATAACTTTTCACATTTTATACTCCGACACTGATTTGTGAAAAAGGGGCGTGAAATAGTGTGCGTCTTGTGTGGCACGAATGAAACAATTCCATTTTGTTTCGATTCTCTACATTTCATGAATTATTTAAATGTAGGGCAGCAGTCGCTCAGCAGTCAGGAATAAGAAATCAGTGTGAGAGAGTCACCTCAAAAAAAAGTAAAACTGAATTGTAGATCTGCTCCTAATGAAATGCTTGCTCGGAGAGGGAAAGTAGGATGGGAGGTGGAAGTGGCTGAACGAAATTCAGCATGTGGCGCAGTCCGAGGAGGTTGATGCATTGGATCCACTTTCCCTTTGCCCTCTGCTCCGTTTTCCCCCTGCTTGGGTGTAACATGCATGAAATTAACATACAGTAGTCTCCGGGGGAAAAGGTCCAAGGCCAGATCCTCAGTGCGTGACAGATAAAGAAACTTTGTGAGAATGAGTATGAAGGGGTCATGAAAGGACATAATTCAAGCCTAATTCACTAGTGTCTAAATCACAAACAGACATATACATGAAAACCTTTTTTATCTCTTTTCATTGTTAGTCAAGGTGGTGTAGTGTATATAAATGTGGTTATAGACAGCACAGAGCACGTCAGTATATATCACAAAAAATAAGTCAAATAAAGTCAAAGATCTATCAATAACAAGTCAATTACCTAGGCCCTTTAATGTCCAATTATACAGTATTCTAGCTCTTTGCCATTTACACACACATACAGTATATTGTTTTTGTTCACTGGACAAAAGCAGCAGTGAAAAACAATATGGACTCCGAAATTGTAATCACTTTGGTATGATTCTAAAAGTTACTGTGGAACTTGAGTCATCAAAACTTTTTTCAGAAGAAGTCAGCAGATGGGTGACTTGACACACCAAATGCTTCACTTTGGGTGAAAACAATAGATGCCATCAGCAACAATGAAGCTCATCCAAACAGATCTCAAATACATGGACAGAATAACAGTGCATTTTAAATGTGTTAAATGTGTCTAAACCAGGAATTGTGTGCAATCAAAAGAGGAAGCGATTTATCTACATTAAACTGACAACTGGGACAAAAACCGAATCTTCACAAGCTGGGTCGGAATGAGTTTGCTTACTTCCCTTCCTTTCACTCGCAGTATGCATATTAGCTTGGCTCGGACAGTGCTGTCTGTCCACTATGACAGTGAACATCTGGTGTCATTTGCACTCCAGCTGTGAGTCTCATTCATACCCAGCTGATGGTAGATGTTTCTGCCTGTAGCCTGACAGCATGTTTTTCCTCATCTTTGCTCAGAATTATGTACATCGTTCACAAAAATATTTACATTTGGCAAAGATGCAGCTGTAGTGCATCTCAGACAGTTCTCACAAAGTTGCTTTTAAAGTCACTTTTTAATCCGTGTGCAGCTTGCCTTGGGTGAATGTGTATTTCAGTTACCTCAACATTATTTTGAATATTTAATAAACCAAAGCTGTATGATTTCTAAGTTTTAATTCTGATTTAAGAGCAGGTATTTCAGCTCTTGCCTAGTTTTCCTGCGTCCTTATCAGCCAGTCTGTCATGTGGCCAGCCAGCAGGCCCAAATGGGTTAGAAAGCAAATCAGAGTTAATATCCATATAGTTATAAAACTTGTCAATCATGTAGTGTCACAGACAGACACATTGCTGAAAACATTAATACACAAACACAGCAAGATGGGGGAAAGGAGAAAAAATATTTACGGTAAATATCAATAAAAGCCAAAGTACGTCAAATTAATATATTCATTCATTCACATCTTATAGAAAGGCATTCAGCGACCGCACAGCAGAAAATAGATCTCCATAGAAACAGACATTAATTTATTTTGGATTCTGAAACAGTTATATGAACACAGTAACATTTTCCTTTCACTCTGAGAAAAAGGCATATGGGGTGGCAGTGATTATATTTCATTAGAAATGCCAATTCCATTGTATTTTTACACAGTATTTAAAAATAACAACAATGGTAACATTTAACCAGAGTTACACCTACACAGCACCTACATATGTAATGTCTTCTTTTGTGTAATATAAAATAAATAAATATAAATAATTGGCCAAATTGTAAAGACCTTATCAACGTTTGGAAGCATTGCAATACCTGCAAGTGAATGAAAATAAAAAAATCCAAATAACTGAATCAGTTTGGACCAAACATTTCTGCCTTCAATGTCTCAAACTCAGCTGCTGTTGATTTCCAATACCAAGCAATGCATAATATTTAGGCTGCACATACAGATTGCCTGTAATAGCTACATTCAGAAAAATAAGCAACGCAATCTAGATGCTCAAATGTCACACAGACTTTAGGCATGACCCTAATATGAATGTCAAACTCACTGTCTCAAAGTCACTGTTTCCACCGGATTTCGGCCAACTCACATTTAATCTGGTTATATTTATGTATGGGACCTGACCCAGTCTGGAATGTAGTGCTGACTGGATAATGAACACAGAGTTGGGTGAGCCTGATCTGGTATCACTTCTATGGAAGGAAAAGACAGCAGTAAAGCAGATCCCACATCGGTCTCAAAAAAGCATTTTCACCCCAGAGCTAACAAGCACAGTCCACCAGAGTCCACTAGCTCGTCAGCCATTTTTCTTTTTCACCTCCAGGGGCTTGTTCTCCCAAAGTTTTAATAACCTTTAAATTACCATTTGATTGGAGGTCATGAGCCTGGGTAGGTAGTCTCTAATGGGCTCATTTTCTTCCTTCCTTATGGTGACATTTTAGGTCTTCACATGTCTGTCACTCTGCCCCCCTGCTGGCTGCGGCTGTCTCTTCCAACTACAGAGGCGCAGCCCCCTCTGAGAAAAAACATTTGGAGCTTCTGAAATTCGCTCTCAACGTTGAGTGCTCGCCCTCCAACCTGATTGTTGATTGATTTACATTGCAGTAAATTTTGTTATCTTGCTTTTGTTATCTAGAAAATGCGTTTGTGGACTTGATACTCACATTAGGGAGGGTCAGATTAATTAAATCAGTCAAGGACAAAGACAACCAAAAAATAAAAAAACCCATTGTTACGCTTTATAAACAGAAAAAATACAATACAATAGTACACACATACAACAGAATATAATATAAAAGAGACAGCACTTAGAGGAAGGATGGACTGGGGGCTGAATAAAGTGTAAATAGTAGGACTAATGACTCATATCACCAAACAGTTAACAAAGTAGCCGCCCACGCATCAGTGAAGACGTGTTGTCCATGACTGTAATTAGCTGAAGTACAAACTGTGTATCTGACAGGGCATCCACCCACATCTGTCTGATTCGCGTGGACTGTGTTGGCTTGCAAGTAAAAGGCTTTCTGCGTACACACTACTTATTACTACAGTATATACCATAAAGTGTTGTTATGAAAAGATTCTTACTACTAAAGTACAGTTCAATGGTGGTGAAATAACAAAATAAAATTTCCAGGGACTGAAAGCTACCCATCCCACATGGCATGTGTTGGAGCCTATCGTTTTTCAGTGGCCATTTGCCATCTCTTGTTGTCCAATTGTGTACCTGGCAGGCCGCAACAGGACAACGCTGTGCCAAGAGGAGGCACTTGGCCAGACACATCCTTGACTGAGAGCAATAATGCAGCACATATGGTGATAGAAAAGGACGGGCACCGCTGATGGCTGAAGAAGCGGTCTTTCTTTGGTCTGGATGCAGCACTTGGCTCGGATCAAACCAAATCTCGGTGTGTGTACGTTTGTGAAAAACCGCAATCGGAGAAGAAAGCAGAGCCATTTCACTGGCCTGAAGCAATCTCCCAAGAAAGACAGGAGGGAAACATGAAAGAAGCTTTTTTACGCTCTACACTCCACTTCTATTGCAAAACACTTTCTAACATCACACACACAATCTCATGCTGTCCTCTCTGTTTGCCATTTTTCATTTCCATGCCATTGCTTTAACTTTCACTTTGGTTTGTTTTTATAGGCAAATACAGTATTGGGAACAGACTTGTGACCAATTATCTGCCCGGACTAGCTTTGTGAGTGAAATGCAAAAAGAGAAAAAGGTTCAAATATGAGTAATAATGAGTGGTGGACAGAAAAACATTTCTACAACAAGTACTTAAATAGTGCTTTTCAAACTTATATGTGAAATAACTTGGTTGAATTTTAAAATACAATGTTGCTGGTACCTATTTTCATTTAAATACTTTTTTAATATAAATTACACAAAAGGCAAAGAAAATATGATAATTTTTACCTACTTTTACCAAGATGCATCTTGGTTGCTTAGCTACTATTAAGAAATGTCGGGAGCGGTCTCGAATCCCTGCTGCCCTGCCCTGCCCTGCGCGGGACGTCTGATGGTTATTACCCTACAGAAAAATACTGGTGTAAATATAGGGAGTAATTACGGTTTATATGCAATGATATATCCATATTGAAAAATACAAAAATAAACTTGCTAAAATGTAAATTATTTTGTTATTTCATTTTTTAAAAGATATCCTTAAAGAATAAATACATTCAGCTCTCAACTGGGTATTTATGAGGAGCGCTTACTGCAATTCTATGGAATTCTGACGCTTGGCAGTTATGATGGGCCTGGTGCAAGATTTTATATTTTATTTTATTATTTTCGATAGTCACAAAACCAGTTCAGCAAGTCAAGAAAACAACTATTAGACCATGTTTACGCAAAGTGAGTCTAATGTGCTGGTGAAAAAACATCCCTTATACTCAAAGCTGCACACAAATACAGGATTTTGAAAAACAGCAAATCTTGTATGCTTATAGTAATGCTGCTGTTTTGCGCAGAAGCTTTGCCCAAGTCTTATCGAAACACAGTCGGCAGCGACCCCAGCATCGCAATGAGCTCTGGTCGGCCCAGCAGTCACTCAGAAACCACAAAGCCCCTTGGAAAACAGTCACTGCCCCGACAAGCTTGGCATTGTACAAAGTCCTCACCAATTTCTTTTATATCTATGCTCCAAGCTGTGATCCTCTCAGCAGAGACAACGGCAAGCTCATTCATTCTGTTTGGTGCCATGCTGCTCCACAAGTGCTTTTTGATCGATTTTTGATTCGGAAAAAAGTCGCTTTGTCGCTGAGCCTCAGCGACAGGTGTTAATTTAGCCCAGCATCAGACCGCTGCCAGAACTCCCAGGGGAAATTCTTCTGTATGAAATTTCCCGTCTCAAAATTCACTCGTCACCGAACTCAGCGGTAACTTTGTCAGAATTTACGACTCCGAATTCTTTTAATTGACGGGAAGGATAAATAAGTTCAAAACAGAACAAATGAGTGGCAGAGAAAGATTGGTCCATACTGTTACCTGCTTGCCTCTGTAGCTGTAATCATGCTTTTACCTCATTGCACACACACACACACGCACACACACACACACACACACACACACACACACAGACACACATACACACAGGCTCTCTCCCTATGTCCACATCAAGATGTATCCTAAATTACAGAGGCCAAACTCTAACACTGATAATATCAAAACAACAACAGATGACAATAAGACCCACAGGTAGAGGTCAATGCAAAATAAACACGTTTAACCAGTTTTGCTATCGTAGCTGGCTGTTTTTGAACATGTATTTCTAATTATTCTGGGGAAAATGATCAACTAAAGAGGCACTAAAACAGGGAGTTGAGAGAAACGTAAGTGGCTGGTTTCCACTCCGCCTCTTAAATCCGAAAAAAATAAAATAAAAGAAGTTTCTGTGGGAGCTCAATTTTCCCCCTCGCATCACTCCGGTGGGATCAGAGAAGATCTGTCGCACTAAAATCCGACAGTAAAAGAGTCTGCCTCAGTCATATTTCTGTACGAACAGCGTTAAAGACCTCTGTGCACCTCCCTTTCATACACTCTTGTCTGTCATCTCCACTTTCCTCTGCCCCTTTTATTTTCACTTTATGTCCTCTCTCGCTCATGAATTTGCTGGATCGCAAAGCTGATATCGTCCCGGCAGCCCTGTTATCAGGACATTTTCAATGGTGTGGTTGAAGATAGGAAGACGCGGTTGGCAGGTTGCCTTGCTGTTGTCACCTTTTGGGTTACAGATAAAATAAAATCCTGCAGCAGCCCACGTGAGTGAAAGTGCAAGACTTTGAGCACTTTATTTTACTGACTTTATTCCTGGCTAATATTGAAGATAACCAAGCTCTCCCAAGCTTTCGGCATAATTCTTCTGCTTCATCTGTTTGTAATCAGATAACATACAATACATATTTATCTTGTGGCGCCAAAGCAGTTTAAGATAAGTGACTAATATAGCAATAACTCCAAAGAGTAAGCATACAGTATGTGCTGCTTTGGCTTATTTTCAAATTATTCACCCTATTTTTCTTTCCTCATTTTTCGCCTGTCTGCACTTATAATGACTCCTGCCATGTCTGCCCTCTACGTTTGTGATCACACTTATTTCAGGTATTTAAAATTGGAGCTTTACCTGCACTTTCAGCGTGAAGGCAGGCTTTGGAATAGAGCTTGGTGAAGCTTTTGAGCAGAAAGATACCGTAAAGGTGTCGTAGATACGACTCTTTCTCTCTCCTTCCCGTATGTTTTCCTGTTCGAGTTTATGTTGTCCTTGTCCAACTTTGGTATCTCTTCGCTCCAGATTCATCTGTTGCCTGAGCTCCAGCTTGCTTGCCCAGTCGTCTCATCACTCCAGTTCCGCCTGCTCTGACCTGCCTGTTCCAGCTCCAACCCCACTCGGATTTTCCTGGCACTTCACCCTGCCTTGTCATCTCTCGGACATCCCCTCCCAGACAGGTTATCCACAAGAAACCGTGTATGTGTGACCCTGCTGGTTTTCGTGTTCTACCTTTGGGGTCGCCATCTTTAGGAACATAACAAAAGGTGTCTGTACCGGCTGAGTGGATGTCATGAACTCATCATTATAAGGTTTCCCTTTCTCAAGTAGTACCTTGCACCTTCAGCTGCACAATCTGAGTAATTGTCCGCTCAAGTGTTGTCATTAGTTCTAATGAATTCCATAAGCTCATAGTGGAAATTAGGAGTATAAATTCTGGGTTAACACTTAAAAATTCATACATTCTGTCTGCTCTCTCATTTTCAGTTTAATCCAACAGCTGTGTTAATGGTCTGACACACAGATCATATACATTACCAAAGCTGAGAAAATGGAATATGTTCACCACAGAAGAGATCAGTTGTGTGGAACGTAATTCATTCAGTGTTTCTCCCATTTGAGTAGCAACTTTCAGCGCATTATGCAGCTAAACTTGCTAATTAATTCCTCTCACCACATCAGTAAGGAATTCGGAAGAATAAATTGGTAAACTCTGTATATTTTCTTCACTTTTTCAAAACAACATCACAGCGTTGTGGGAAGTGAAATTCTGTCTCTTTGCCTCTGTCGCGGAAAACAGCTTGGCAGATCTGCATGTGTCGGCAGCGTGAATATTAAGTGGTGAAACCCTGTCAGAGGGAGAATTTGGGGGGGGAGGACATGTGTGAGCAATAACACTGTCATCAACAAAAATGTCACACGTTTGATTGCATGTTTGTGTCCTGTAGTGTGAGAACGGCGGTACTTTTCTGCTGACGCTCTGAAGAGAACTAAAGCAGACCTGCATCCCTGTCTCTCGCCATAAAACCGTTTGAAGGAGCTAGTGCTTCTGGTTCACATTTTAAATGTATCTTTTGTCAACTTATTGACAGTACTTAGAAAAAACACAACTTCGTGCCCCATGTAATTGCCCAGCCTTTGAGAGTTTAAGATATTTGCCTGTCAGAAGGACTTAAGGATGAAACTAATTTATTTACTTGCTGCCTCTGAAGGAGCTACAGTGTACAGTTTGTTTGTTGCCAGTTTTAAATGTTAAATGTATTAATATTTAATTGCTTTAATGAAGCCACGTTTTTCCAGCTGGTAGTATTCCCAATGCCAAAATGTAATTATGGCTTTTTAATGACAAACAAAATAACACTGCAGACTCTGTCCCCACATATCACTGGTAGTGGAGGCAAAAAAAAAGAAAAGTGGATGGGAGGAATAGGATAGATGACAGGAAAGGATGATGTGTCTTTCAGGCCAGCAGGCAGCAGCCTTCCAATGCCTGATCGGTGTCTCCTTTCCTCTTGGGGGTCAATTCAAAGCTTTTCCATTTAGATTGAAATATTAATTTATTTTTTTGATACAGATCCACCGCCCCAACTGCCACATCTACGGAGACTTGCCCCCGGAGTGTACGCTGACACTGTTCCCAGGTGTCCTGGCTGAGCAATAAGCTTACTGCAGAGTAGAGTACCGTTTCTTTCTGTGTGCCAATTGTTTCCCGCTCGCAAGTTGTGGAAAATGCTGTGTCTTTTTCTAACCTGTCACACACTAAATCATGGCGGATCAACATAGATTGAAATCTTTTTTTTTCCCTTTCTTTTATTTCACTTTCTCCAAAGCAATTTATGAAGAATATCCATGCCACTGCTGCACAAAATATGTGCAAATTTAATGCAACTCTTGAAAAATGAATTTGAATCAGCAGCAGTGATGGAATATTCATTTTGATGTGAGAATTTTTTTCAGGTTGTATTCATATTTAAGAGTCTTTGGTCTGTAGGGGGTAGCGGCTGTGGCTGAGAGGATAGTGCTGTCGTCCATTAACTTCAGGGTTGGTGGTTTGATCCCAGCTCCTCCTGTTCACATGTCGAAGTGTCCCTGGGCAAGACACTGAACCCCAACTTGCCCCCCGGTGGAGGCCAGCATGGCAACTGTGTCGCCATCGGTGTGTGAATGTGGTGTGGATGTGAATGTGTGATTGACTGGCAACCAGTCCAGGGTGTTCCCCCACCTCTCGCCCAATGTCAGCTGGGATTGGCTCCGGGCTCGCCACCCGCGACCCTTTCGGATAAGCGGTATAGAGAATTAATTAATTAATGGTCTGTAGGCTTTTTGAGAACATTAGTGATTATTATCAGATATTGTTATCATGAAATTCAAGTCCTTTATCTTTTTGCTCTTCAGATAAAAAGAATCTTTAAATTGAGCTTTTTTTACTAAGTTTTTTAAAAATGCAAGCTGTCGAGCCTTCCTGAATCCCCCCCCTGTGTTTCCTACTGTGTCACACAAAGAAAATGATCTGAAACGTAGAGCACATTTGAGGACAGTATTTAAAAGGAACAATCAGTAATATTTTACTGCTTCGCTGCACCATGACATCAGCAGGGGTTTTGTGACAATGCTAGTCAGCTACTTTTCCACTTTGTTTTGGCTGAAATTAAATGCTCCACAGTCTGATCGCTGAAAGATTAATTTGAAATCCCAGAATTAAATTAATTCATTCGCACAGATTGAGAAAGAGCAGACACACAGTAATGCAGTCTCTCTTGCTCAATGGGGTTCAACATGTAGAATTTGTTTTCTCAAGAGGTCAAAAAAAATTTTGGACCTTGACTTTTTTTTCTTATGAGTCTCTGTTCATTCAGCTCTCACAAGCTTCACCACCTGACAGGGTCTTTAAAATCACTGTAGGCACAGCACTGAAATCTGCATGCACTCGCTTGGACAATCAGGACGAGCAAGGATGATCCAGGATCCAGGACCCCGTGGCTTTTTGGACGGCAGGGTTTCTCCCCAAAGTCTGCTGGCAGCAGTGGTGGGATTTCCTCTGCAAATATGACAGTAGAAAAGAACACAATGGCATAGAGATTCATGATTCCTAACCTACTGCAAACAATGACTTCTGAACTCCTCCAAAGAGGAGCGACGCCATCTGCAACCTTCGGGGGTTGTGAGGTTTCTGGCTTATTTCTTGTGACCCTGGTGCTAATAGATACAGCAGACATGTACATTCTGTTATGTGACGAACTAAAGCTTTGTTTTATGACCTTTATGGATGGAATTTGGACTGGTTAGCTCCATTGCCAGTGTCTCTAATGTTGGATGCAGTAGATTAAGTTGATTTGGCTGTCTTAGCATGGCCTCCTGCTGTTGAGGCCGTCTTGGTTTGTGGGTTTTTTTTTTCCCCAAATATATTTTTTTGTCTTGTCTCGTGACAAACTTTGTGATTTCCAGGACAAAGGAGAAAGGTCAAATGGACAAATATTAAATAAAATGTCTTGATCAGGTTACCATCATGAAACGTAAGCAGCTAGAAGAATAAAAAGAGAAAACACATGGTTAGCAGTTTTGTACAGTGCATGGTAACATATGAGGCCATCTAAAAAATTGAGAAAAACTTTTAAAAACCTCAAACATGTTATTTTTTTTCCGTTTTTGGTACATTTAAATTTTTGCAACCGCATTATGCTGCATTTTGTAGGATCAAATATTGTATGACTTTGAGGATTGTTTTCTTGAATAAAGCATTAGCCAAACTTTTTGATGTTCCCAGTCTCTATGTCAGTGATGGGTGGTTTTAAACTCAATCATCCATTTTGCATTTTCAGGGTAATCGTCAAGAGTTTCTGTAGACTGCACCTACAAAATGTATGAGCCCTCAGCAAAACTCGGGATATGAATTACTTATTGATATAAAGTGGATTTCTTTGCATTCTGGGTCTGACACTGCGAGCATGGCACGAGCGTGGATGTATTTATCCAAGACACTTGGTTAAATAAACAGGTATTAACAAATTAGGATACACTGAAGTGTAAGAGTGGAACACCCAATTCGGCGCACATCACACACTCAAATTAGCTTCCGTGTTATATTTACGCTTGTTGAATAAACAGAGTCTTGATTCCAATCAGAATGCAGAGACTAATGCCAATGTAATAAAGAGCATATTAACCCAACAACAAAGATAAACTACATTTCATGGTATTTTCACAATCCACATCGGTGTTTTTTTTAAATTAAATCACTGCAGAAATGTATCACTGTCCTCCCCCAGAGATAATGTTTAAATGCTTGGTGCGCAGAGAGACCACATGACGTAAAAGTAAGTTTTTAAAAGCAGGGTGCAAAAAACGTATTTTAGTTCTGTTAACGCTGGGCATGCCTATAACGTTTGACACCATTTATCACGCGATGTTAATGGACTGCCCTCAGCCATGAGATGGCATGTGTTGTTCAGCACTGAGTTAAATGAGTTTGTTTATGTCAAATGTATTGTTTTCAGTGAAAGTGGGCAATTCCTCACCTTCCTCAGCTGACCCCGGGCTCAGTCATTACTAGGTTCTTCTCTTCTCGTTCTGTATGCTCCCTTTTTTTTGCAACAGCATTCACAGGAGGCAATGTGTTGCTGTTACGTTTTCACTCACAGGATACGCAGGCATAACCTCTATTCAAAGTGTGTGACCCCAAACTCCATCTACCTTGCTGATCTGACTGTTGGAAAGTAGATAAATGCAGCTTTTTTTTTTTTGACTGCTGATGAACAGGTAGGTTTTTATTTTATTAATCATTTCTTATCTAAAGGTTAGATACTGAATATCTCATTGACATACAGACATTTTTCAATGTCAATTTTTACAATTTCCAATTTATCATCTTTATGACTCACCTCTACTTTGCAATACCGTTATGCTACAATTTAGCATCATCCCACAGTAATCGCTATTAAATAAAAGTTACACAAGCTTGCTTTAATCTCAGACAGAGCTTTACTAATTAACTTCAATATAAGGAGGTTTTTATAATTAAACACATATTATGGCAACAGTTTATTTCAAGTATTTATTAAGTATTTATTGTCGTGCATAACTGGACACAGGTATACAAACAGATAATGAATGACAATGTATTATTACACAGTTGATGTTGTATAAAATGTATTCATAAAGGTTATAGTTGTTTAAAATTCTGTCCTTTTCTAAACACATTAAAATGTCCTATGTGGCATAATAACACAACACAATGTATTGTGTTTGTATGCTGCTTATATATTGATAGGGTGGGAGCGGGGTTAAAGTAAAGGGTTATATTACTTCTAATGTAAAGCACTTTTAAACATATTGGCACAAAGTTAAGTCATTGTTATCATGATTATGACAAACCAAAGATTACAATATGGTGCAATGCAAAGGGCTTAGACCTTCTGGAGGAAGTTAAACTCTTTCTCTGATAAAACTCATTGCTATGCTCTCTGCCTGTGTACCTCATATGGAAATATAATGCTCCTCCCTACCTCCTTGTTGCTGTGATACTTACTTGATACTCAACTTGTGGAGCGTTGACAGATGCTTGAAGCCAATATCTCATGTGGTTCAACATTTTTACATATTGACACTATGGATAACCAACTTAGTCAGTTATGTTCACCAGGAATCTAAACTTCTCGTTGCTATTGCTGTTTTTGGACGTGCTGAAAAGCTTTGGGAAGCACAGCTGAATAGTATTTTTCAATCCCTGACATTGCCTGTGAATATTATGGGGTTATCTTACAGGTCTTTCAGTCTTATTGCATGTGTGAAAGCATGTTTATTTACTGCAGCAGGCCTCGTTCTGTGTACTTGTAAAATCGACACCTCCTTCATACTCCATGACTGCCTCTTCCTTTTCCTCTTTCATCTTCATCACATCCTCCTCCCTCTTCCTGTGGAGGTGCCCTTGATGATCTCCACAGCCCCTCCTCTGGTGCGACTCCTGGAGAATTTGCTGCTGTCTAACCAAGTACGTTATAGGTAGATTTAGAACCCTAGTTAGCATGGGAGTCAGGATCTGGGCTTGCTTAAAGACCCAGTGCACATAATTCATCAAAATTAACATCAGTTATAACTCTGCAGTACCATAAGCACCCCTAAATTCCTCCCACTGACACACACACACACACACACATGGTCCCTATTTCAATTCAGGAACAAAGCTGACGCGATGTGAGGGACTTTGTTAAACTTACAAAGAAATTTAAAAGTTATAGTCTGTCACTGACATTATGAGACTCTCTTGCAAAATGTCAGATGTGGATGTCAGGCAGCCTCATACGTCAATGTTTCAGTGTTTACTCTCCAACTAAAAACTTGAGTCTTCCTTTACTTTTTTTTCTTCTGATCAAAAGCAATACCTCGTAATATTTAATACCTGCTTTCTTTGAGCTATGAAGATGAGGTTTGGTAAGTGTCTGTACTTTTATAGACACTTATATAGAAGTTCAGCATCATAACTTCCCTGGCTGCAGCCTTGCTGCATAATGTTGAGCTCGGTCAATCCTCCTCCTTCCTCTAACATTTTAATTTGACATTCATATAGACTAGTGCATCTGCCATGCTGATGCAACCTCCACTGAGTCTGTTTCTGAACACACTCATCCATTTCAAGCAGCATGTAAGAAAATCTAATATGTGTGTCCATGTTTAAAGCATGGCGCCTGAAATATTCGCTCACTTTAATCATATTGGTAATGGCATATTTCAAAATATAGTTTCCATTACGTTGTGTTGCCGATTGATATTGACCAGTTGAAGGTATTGCATAAGATTTGAACATTTCATGTGAACACTGTTCCTGCAAAATGTAGTTTTTGAAGCAGATGGTATTTTAAAAGAGTGGTTAGCTCAAACCTCATGGCTTAGATTCTTGATACACTATTATTTGGTTTTTAGCTATGGTGGCATGGCTCTAGGGACAACAATGTCAGTCTGTCAATGCACCACTTTGATAGAGTCTGAAATATTTCAACAACTATTGCATGGATTACCATAAAATTTTGGTATAGACATGTCTTCCTCAGGATAATTTGTAAGAACTGTGGTGAACCCATAACTTTAATTTAAGGACATCATGAGGTCAAAATATTAGTATTTGCAAAATTGACATTCCCATCAGCCTCAGCTTCTTTGCGTTTAGTGGCAATTCCTAAAACATGGTAAACATCATACTTGCTAGCATTTAGCTCAAAGGGCCATTGTGCCTAAGTACAGCATGGCTGTTAGTCTAAGACTCGTTAGGCCCTGATCAGATAGGGCACGTTTTTTCGAATGAGAAGCGTCTTTTTCCAGTTGTTTTCTATAGGCTGACGTTTTAGATGCCCGAAGTGCAATAACATAAAGGAGAAATAAAAGTTAAAGCTTTAAAGAGTGACTGTGATATAACCTTTCAAATATGCAGTACTTCTCTGCTCGTCTTCTGTTTCCATGCTTAGTAATTGCACTTTTTTAATACATTTTCACACTTATTTGGTAACATACAGTGTAGAAGATGACATGTCTGGTGAAAAAAGGGGATGAAATGCTTTTCTAAAGGGGACGAAATGATGACATGTTATTCAAACTTGAAATGTTATGGTTATGTGGTATGCATCTTAGACATGCTAGTTCTAGGACATGCTACTAGTGACGTTTAAAGGGGAAATTACACAGATGAAACTTAAACATTGCATTAACATGAAATTCAATAGAGGAATCAAAACCCCTTAATTCAGTGTTACTTGGAAATACACCTTGAATTACAATAGGGACCTCGCAGGTTTCCCTGCTCGGGCCCTAATAATGTGCATTTTTCTTTTTTTACCACTCTTCAAACATACTGCTGCTTTATTTTCTTTAATCCTTGGTTCTCACTTACAAAAGCAGGCGGGCTCAATGTCTTCCTGTCTCATTTCACAGCTTTCTAATTCCACATGCAGTTAACGTGCTCCGGTAGAGTGCTGCCGTTATGAAAACCTTTTATTACATAGCCCTGGACAGCAAATGTGTTTCCGCAGTAACCTGCACAGAATGAAATCTTTTAATATGTAAAGGCAGCATTTGCTTTCAAACACTGATGTTTGATCTTTGTGACCTTTGTGGAATGTGACCCACCTTTATCCAAATGACAGTTAAACACCCATCAGTCCAATACTGGCTCAGTCCAAGAGCCAGTATTGGACTGTATTAGTATATGAAATGGTCAACTGTTAGGGGACACCCTGATGTAAGGTAGATTAGTATGGCAGAATTGTTTTGACTTCGTTATTGTAACATACGTCCCCATAACAGTCCAGAGGCCCTATATATTGCAGTCCTGACAAAAATGTGTCTTGTGTCTCTAGCACATCAGAGCCCTCAAAAGGGAAAGATCAGGTACATCTCTAAAACACCCAGATTCAGTCCTTTATAGGTCTTATAAGTGCTATGGAGGGTTAAGGGCAGAACAGTTGGTTCAGCAGGCTTCCTCAGCAAAGTGAATTAATCAGAGGTACATGCACACAGCAGGACGCTGCTCTGAGACATTTACTGTGAGAGCAAAGTTATGACCTAACTTTATAAAAACATATCATCAAAAACAGAAGCCTAATGCAGCCTTATTGGCCCAACAAACCGTGTTTCATAGCCACTGATCAGACGTCCATGAAGACTATGATGTTTATGTCCTCGTTAAGACATCCTGGCAGCCGAGGACGGAGGGTAGATATCCAATAAATCTTTCTTTTCAGTAAGTTGCCCACTTCTGCTTTCTAGTCTTTTACTCGCTGTCCCAATTCGGCCGTAGTTGCATGAAAGACAACATTCATTAACTGAAAGGATATTTGAAGAAAAGGTTTTCAGAGTTTTCTTAATGGGTTCACATCGAGGTAAACTGCTTTTTCTAAGGAAAAACAGGCTTACTGATTTTATTTCCCAATTAACATCTCTCAGAAGCAAACACATAATGTATACACACACGCAATAATCTAAACAGTATGTAGAATATCATCCCGGCAAACAGAACAAATGATGTACTGGATTTAATTACCAGTTTAACTCTTATTATTATTATTACTTATATTGAATGTTGAATGTCCAAGTGTGTTTTTGGGGAAGTATTTGGAAGTGACAACAGACTCCAGTCTTGTGGTTTGAAGTTTGGTGGTCGGGCAACACTTTTGTTTACATTTAGATCATGGTTTGTACCTTTAAAACCCATATAATTCAACCGTGACATTTACTGACCAAAGATGTATTTTTCCTCCTTGTTGAAAGGTGAGGTGATTCCTCTAACTCTACATTATCTCATCTCTCTGGAGCCTTTTTTCGACCACCTTTGATTTCCTCCTGGCATCGTTACCTCTTTCTGCCAGTCAATCAATCTCAATCTCTCTTTCTGTTTTGTATTCCCTCCAGTGGCGGTGACGATCCCAGAGGCAGACGGTTGGAGATGAGGTGTTCTCGTGCAGTAATAGCCTATTACAAATTATTTCTCATACACAGTGTCGCTGGCTCCCAGCTAGTGCCACTTTGTGACTCTGTGAATGAAGCCACATAATCATCAGAAAATGACCAATTCTACTGTGAGACACTGAAGCCCACACACATACAACACACACACGCCACCTCTTCTGTTGAGTTTGTGAATTTGATTTGTATGATCTCTCTCGTGAGTCCAGTTTTCTGGGTGAGGCTGATGAGTATCAGCCTCACCCAGAAAACCGCAGAAAAATCATTATTCTTTGCTAAATGCAGCCAAAACTGGTCATTCCAGCTCCTCAGAATGGTGTGCCAAGCACCTTTTACACTCTTGCTTAGAATGGAATGTCTAAACGACAAGGGCGACTAGGAATCGAAAGCCCCCTCACATTTAGATTGTTGTTATAATTCTTGAGTTGTTATGCACCGTGCAAATGGAAAAGTGACATAATCAACGCATACACTAACTTGTTTAATTTAATATTGAAACCCTATCTCAACTCTCTTTACTCCTGTTGCTCTTCTTCTCCATCTTCCCACCCACTCTGTCGCCCTCATATTTATTTCTTCATATTTATTCTCTTTGTTTCCTCTCTCACTGCGTGACTCCCCCACCACACACCCTCCCCTCCTCCCCTACGCATTTTAGATGTAACCAAACTCTCATCAGCACTCAGTTCACTTCATTGTTAATAAAATAAAATTCACATATTTAAAATGAGTGGCATCCTCCCCTGGTTTCAATAACATCTCCACTGACTCTTTTCTTAGGGGATGAAAGGGAAAACAAACAAAATCCACTATTTAAATGTACTTTTCAATCGAGCACCCCGGTGCCCTAATTCAGCTGAGCCTTCGGGCCACAAAAGTATCACACTTACTCAGCTCTTTAAAGATATACTGCTGCTAATTGCTGTTGTGCAGAGTAGGATCAAATAGCAGAAAGTCCAAGTACTGGAGCAGAACAGCATCTCAAATAGACATTACAGAAAATTCCATCACCCCGTTTCAAACTAACATTAATGAAAACACAATCACCTAGCTTAAATGAACATCACAAAACCCATCATCAAAGCCAATAGAGAATCAGCATTACAGAATAAAATTCAACTCAGCAGAAGTCTTTGCATCTGAATTTAATTTCCTTCTCAGTACTGCCTTTATCGCTCTCCCTCCCTTTATTCTCACGATGGCTGTTATTAAATACACACCAGTCTGTCATTACACAGTCATATCAGTGAAGGTACATTGCAAGGCTTTATTAAACTTCCCTCCATACGCCGCTCAGGTGCATTTTCCTCTACAAATTGAAATCTGCTGTAGTGGAATGCCATTAAATTAGGATGAATAATTGCCTCTCACTATTCAACAGGAGAATAGCTGAGTTTCAATTGCAAATTGACTGTATGGAAAGTGACGACTGTGCTCAAGATATGGCACATATCTTTGCACTCAACCTTTTCCTACGCCCTGTGGCCAGAAACCTTTTTGTCACATATGATCCGAGGACAAGTACTAGCTCTGTTGTATGCTTAAAACTGTAGCATCCTGCCAAAAACCAGGTCATATTTTCCCAGCCTTTGACACAATGCATGCTTGTGAGCCAGTTAAATAAGAAAATTCATATCTCCCCCTCCATTTTGACCATCCATCCATTTTCCATCTGTACCAAAATGACATATTTCACACGCAAAAGGTGAGCTTTTTAAAAACACTCCCAATACTGGATTTAACAGAATTTTAAAAGACTGCTCTTTAGTGTAAACAAGCAAACATTTCCAACAATGACACAAGTTTGTACAGTATGGTTGATGCTGTGTAGCAATAATGTTAAGAAGCTAACTTTCTGTTACCTTCAGCTCTCTCTGATCATGTATACATGTACACTATATGGACAAACGAATTGGGCCACCTACACATTACACCTACAGGAGCTTTAATGACATCCCATTCCAAATTCATAGGCAATAATATGAAGTTGGTCCCCCCTTTGCAGCTATAACAGCTTCCACCCTTCTGGGGAGGCTTTCTACAAGATTTTGGAGCGTGTCTGTGAGAATTGCTGCCCATTCATCCAGAAGAGCATTTGTGAGGTCAGACACTGATGTTGGACGAGAGGGC